>JAQMYK010000015.1:24983718-24993856 GCA_030014345.1 Clarias buthupogon
ATAATAATAATAATAATAATAATAACAATAATAATAATAATAATAATAATAATAACAATAATAATAATAATAATAATAATAATAATAATAACTGTAGTTCTCAGCTCAAAACAACCATGGCATAACATTAGGTCAAACTCATGAGATAATATAATCTCACAATAATGAGATAATAACCTGAAATAATGAGATGTAAGTTTAATGATGATATACAATGTCAAAAAATCCATTAACATAAGGATATATGACGTTAAAGACAACGAGATAACTTAAAATGAGATAATAGGTTTAAGTTAATATCCTACATTATATAAAACAATTAAATGTATGAGATTAAAAAGGCTCAAGAAGCATGATAATTAGAAATTATATACTAATTATCTAAATAGAATAACAGTTAACCTGAAGTAATGAAATGTTAAGTTGACGTGTAAACATGTAACAAGATGATTTAAAATAAGAAGACATTAAACAAACTAATGACAAGATAAAAAAAAATAACAAGAAAAAAAAATTATAATAATCAGAAGAAATTTGTATTATTTATAAGAATGTACAAAATATTAAATATTGGAAGAACATGATCGAGAATTCTCAGATTCTACACTAAACAAGATAATAATCTGGAAGATATTAGTACTTTAAGCTAATAGTGAAATATTAGGTTGAAATATTGAGATATTATATACTGTATATGAGAATACAATATACAAGATACTAAAATAACCATAACACAAAAATAATGAGATAAGAAAGTGAAATAATGAGATAATGTCAAAAATAAAAAGTAAAGAAATTAAATAATTAATTTTAAATGAATTCATTAATTTTTTAAAACTTGTTATTTTCTTGTTACAGTATTTTGACACATCTCATTATTTTAAGTATTGTATTCTTTCCAGTTTATAGTTTTACTAAAGATACTGATGTCAATATACCAAGATAATGTGTCAACTTACCGTAAATTATGAGATAAATTGTAACAATGAGATATTAAATAAAAAACAAAATTCAAGAACTTATGGAACATTAGATATTATAATAACATGATAATTTAAAGTAATGAGACACTATTAAAATCACAAGAAAATAACAATAAAAAATAATGCTGGAATAATTAAATATGTAATTTACATTTTGAGACAATGCTTATAATGAGAATATGTTTTTAAGCTAAAAAAAAATAAATCTGTAAAAATAACAAAACACCAGGATGGAATTTAGATGACATAAGGAGATGGAAAAAATAGTGAGATTAAAATTTATAAGAATTTATAAGATTTAAAAGACGCATTTATTAAAAAGAAAAAAAGTTATGAGACAAGAAAATAACAAGCAATTAAGTTGAAATTGAGATTCTACTTCATCTAACTAAATAATTTTTAGTAATAACAAGATATTTATCCTAAATAGTGAGACACAAGGTCAAAACAACCAAGATGAGATGATGAGTTATTAAATTGAGCTAAATATAAATAATGAGATAGTACTGTACTTTGCAGTTTCTTCTCTACTTGCTGGTCAGGACTTGAACTGGTTAAAACTTGTGAACAAGCTGGAAAGAGTGAAAAGTAGCTATTTTACAGCAGGAGTGACTTTTAATAATGTCATTTTACCTATGAGGATGTGAACATGAAGCTCGACTAATGCTGAGAATGTGTCCACCTGCGCTAACTGAACTAGCGATACTGGCGGCCGTGTGACTGTGACACGTCTTTCTCTGGCTCTCGGCGTCTCAGCTGTTGTAGTCCAGATCCGTTGGTGGCTCAGCCTCGTTTTCTGGTGTTTACACAGCTGTAGCGATTATCCTACAGACGCAGACATGAGATGTTACACCAGGTGGATGTTCAGAGGAGGAAACAATTCACTTTGCAGTGGGTATTTTTAGGACCTTTAACAAGATAAGGAATAAACCACATCCTAAAGATGGGAACATCGTGGACGATGGTGTGCGGTGCGGTGAAGCAGAGTCATTGAGGCTTTTTTTTTTCTTCTTCTTCTTCTTCTTGTAAGCTTGGAAAGAAATATTAGTTAGGAAAAAGTAATGAGATATATTTTATAATACAAAAAAAAGTCATATCCATTCTTGATTCTTGTTTAAATTAGTGCCATCAAAAGATTTAATCTAGTTAATCGCAGTCAAAGTCCGCAATTAATCGCGAACGATTAATCGCAATTTTAAAAAACCTTTCTTCAAGATTTACTTGTATAATAAACATGCAATGTTGAAATAAAGAAATGCATGGCAAACTGGTTAGAAGAAACAGATTATGCAGTTTTATAATATCTCTAACCTTAACGTTTAGTGTTAAGTTAAAATCTCTCGAATGGGACGGGCGCTGCATGTGGTGGCCTGGGTGATATGGGGGTGTTTGGCAACCCACTGACACCGGGGCTCGAACCCGGATCCACAGATCTGAAAATTAACACACTAGATCCACCTGAGCCACCGCGCCCACATCTTACACTTAATGTATTCTTGTAAAAATAAATCGTTTCCCCTTGAAGGTCGCTCTGGGTACTGTGTGATTATGGGAAGCCATTAGGGTCAAACTTGGTCATGTGATTAATTTGTGTTAAAGAATAGTAATATTGAGAGCCCTAATTTAACCCAGTTTAAAGTGTTTCCTGATTTGAACCCAAAGGTGCTTGTATGTAGACGCATTCGTACATAACGCAGCTGCTTAACAGCTTGAGATCACATGACCCCAGCTTCAGGTTCTCTCCGCTAGCTGCTTGTGTATTCCAGGATTTACTTTAAGCCTCTGTAATTTGTCTTTAATCTCATAATGAGTCAGGCGTCTCTGACACCGCCAACTCGCTCGCCTTCTTCTGCACCGACGTCCCAGAAGACTTCGGATCGGTTACTGTTGCCGCTTCCATGCTCTGGTTCGGCTGTAGAACAGTTTCTCACGGCCGTGCACGATCATGATGCCATGTGCTTTTCTAACAGATACTGTAACAGACAGTCGTGTGTCTGAACATAACATATAAACGAAAACAGATATGATTTCACCACTTATCATTTCAATCTGCTCCAAGTTTACTCACAAACACATAAACACGATGAATGAAATATCCGCCCTGATGCAGTTTAATCCTAAACACTTCAAATATTTTTACGAGCTGTCTGTCATTTCCCGTCCAGCCGTTACTCTTTGGGATTCTTTCGTTGTGCGCAGTAACGCAACCCGACCCGGGAATGTTACAGGAGCAGCTCTCGCATCACGCAATGTGCTCGCGCTCGTTATATTTACTCCTGGGAGGCAGGATGCTATTTTGACCGGTCTGTTGCCAGACAACTTCATCATATATCACCGCCTGCTCGGGTTATTTCTACCACAGAGGCTTTAAACGCAACCCGGCGTCGGGAACTTTGGAAAAGAGCCAAGAGCTTTGTTGGTTTTTTTTGCTTTTGGTTTTTCGTTCTTCTTGAAGTTCTTCTTTGAAGGCTTAGAGACTTTATTTTGCAAGTCAGATTCAGAGCAGCGTGAAACTGTGTATGGTGTTGTTTCAGCACAAAGACGGAGGTTAAACAAAGAGGGTTCGATGTGCAAACTGACCCGAAGGACACGTTACGTTCAAACGCCTGCTGCTGTAGACCGCCAGCAAACAACCTCTGGCCAATCAGAGGAGAGATTTTAACAAACTGTGTACATATAATTATCTACGTACACGATCTGGTTAAAATTTGTAGTTACAAATGCATTTATTGTAATATTACAGTGCCGTGAAAAAGTATTTGACCCCTTCATATTAATCACACTTACGATCAAACAAATCTTAATTTTACACAAAGATAAACCGAGTAAATACAAAATACAGTTTTTTAAACGATGATTTCCTCATTAAGGGAAAAATGCTGTACAAACCTGTCTGACCCTGTGTGAAAAAGTAATTGCCCCCTAAACCTAATAACGGGTTGTGCCACCTTGGCAGCAACAACTGCAATCAAGCTTTAACGATAACTGCCAATAAGTCTTTTACATCACTGTGGAGGAATTTTGGCCCGCTCTCCTATGCAGATATTTTTTTAATCGTAGCCACATTGAAGAGCTTTTGAGCAGGAATGGCCTGTTTAAGATCATCTTAATCGGATTTAAGTCCAGATTTTGACTTGACTACTCCAAAACCTTTCTTTTTTTCAGTCATTCAGAGGTGGACTTCCTTTGTCAATAAAACAAGTACACTTGCTCTTGAGGTCACAAACTGATGGCCGGACATTCTCCTTCAAGTCATCACACTACCACCTGTTGGGATGGTGTTTTTTTTATGGAACGCTGTGTTAGTTTTATGCCAGGTGTAACGGGACACACACCTTCCAAAAAGTTAAACCTTTGTCTCATCAAGTCCACACAATATTTGCCGTAAAGTCAAAATGAACACTGACCTTAAGTGAGGCCTGCAGTTCTTCAGATGTTGTTCTTGGTTCTTTTATGAGCTCCTGAATGAGGCGTCGTTGAGACGCTCCTGGGAAGGTTCACCACTATTCCAAGTTTTGTGGATCCATTTGTGTGTAATGGCTCTCACCGTGGTTCAGAGGAGTCCTAAAGCGTTAGAAATGGCTTTGTAACCCTTTGCAGACTGATACATGTCAATTACTTTGTTTCTCATCTGTTCAGGTCCGGCAGTAATCAGGCCTAGTTGTGGCAAGTGAAATTTAACTCAGCTTTCCAAAAATCACAGTCTATTCATCATTTAGCAAAGGGGGGCAATTACTTTTCCACGTAGGGTCAGGTCAATAAATTACATCATCATTTAAAAACTGCATTTTGTATTTACTCGGGTTATCTTTGTGTAATATTAAAATTTATGAATCATTTAAGTGTGACGAGGATGCAAAATAATTTTTAATTTTTCACGGCGCTCTAGTTTCACAAGTCCAAGGACCGAGCAGACGTTGATCCACAGGTTAGCGACAGCACCTCTGGGTGTTAATCAGACACTCTGCTGTATTCAGAGTCTCAGAAAACATCATCGCTAAATCTCAGAGCAAACAGCGTTAGGATGAAGTTATTCGTTATTTCTATTTAAAAATGTGCAAATCTCACAAATCCAAAAATAATCAGAAACATTAGGATACATCGAGCAAATTAGTAAGAGTGTGTGTTACTGTATGTACAGACTGTACTGTATCAAAATTCGGATAATTCAGGAGGCAAATCAGTGGCTAAATACAGAGGTGCATTTTTCTAGCCAATCAAAATGCAGAACACAGGACGTGGCGGATTTCACGAGCTACCGCTATATGGTGCGCGGCGGGAAGAATGTTCATCCATGAAGAAATCCTCAACGTTAACTATTATTTATTGATATAAAAGTAAAAACTTGCCTAATATGCAGCAAAACCTCTCCGCCCATTTGTTTCCTAAGCACTAAAGAACGCCAGGTTAGCGGTATTAGCAAGATAGTTAGCTAGCATGTAAACTGCTAGCTGTGTGCTTGTGAATATGTCTATGTAGACAGAGTTGGATGAGGGTCTGTACAAATTACGACTTTTAAACTTGAGCTCCTTATGACATCATAAAATGGCGGCACGGAGGCTTAGTGGACTCGCACCTGCAGGGTCTGGGTTTGATTCCTGCTTCTGGGTCTGTGTGCATGGAGTTTGTATGTTCTCCCCGTGCTTGGTGGGTTTCCTCCAGGTACTCTGGTTTCCTCCCACAGTCCGAAGACGTTCAGATTAGACAAACTGGCGTTCCCAAATTGCCCGTGTATAAATGTGTGTGTATGTATGCGTGCTCTGCCTCATGCCCTGGGATAGGCTCCAGACCCCTCGCGACACTTTATACAGGATAAAGTGGTATAGATGATGAGTGAGTGAGTGTCATCAAAACATTTTAAAATCATGTTAAATGTCTAAATTAATATGATTTATGCAGCAATCAAACAACAATCTGCTGAACTACGGAGGAGTGAATCTTGTTTCTGGTGAAAGACTTGTGGAGACAAACAGTGGAAAGCTGAGGAAGAAAGTAAATATCAGACATGATGTAACAGCGATCCAGTAAAACGTAAACCCTGATCAAGCAGAACGATTCGCTGAGTCAAACTCTGAACAAGACAGCGGATATCAGTCAGGAAAAAAGATTTGTTAAATTAAACAGGGAAGTGTTGCACATTTCTTGTTCTTGGTTTACACATAAAACGAGGATAAATTGATCAATTTAAAGCACTGCTGCTGTCTCACACACGCACACAACATATTTTTACCTCTTATTTTTAAAAACGCTTCTTAGTATTTAAACTTAAATGACATTTGCCACATTCTGCACAATCTGTGCAAAAATATTTAATATATTTCTATAATATAATTCAATTATATATTTATTTAAACTTGTAAATCTGTAACATTGGAGTTCAGGCGTGTGAGGCTCTATGTTGTTCATTTAGAGATTTGAGGTTCTGGGTTTGAGGCCCACCGGCGGTGGGTTGCCACACCCCATACTATCCAACCAGTGCATGCAGTACCCGTCCCGAACCCAGATAAAATGGGAGGGTTGCATCAGGACGGACATCCGTCATAAAGAACGTCGTTCTGAGTTGTGTGCGGATCAGATGGTCCTCTGTGGTGGGCCTTGACAAGAGCAGCAAAAAGTACATTTGTAGGTTGTACTTCTATTATAGTGAAATCTTCCTATTCTATCCTTTATTTCCTTTTTAAGTCACGAACTGTCATATAAGCTTTTCACTGCATATCATACTGTGTACTGTATCGTTGTGGACGTGACAAATAAAAAGCTGCGAAAAACTCTGAATAAGTGAACAAGTTGAGTAAAACATCAAAGATTTGGTACTCTGGTTTCCAGCTCTGTTTTAGTTCTGGTTACTTACTGATGGTTGTATATTGATTAGTGCTTTCAATCAATTAAAAATTAAACTTGTCAATCACAGTCATATATTAGTATATAGATTAATCACAATTTTAACCTACTCAGATTTATAGTATAATAAACATGCAATGTTGGAATAAAGAAATGCATGACAAGCTGGTTAGAGGAAACAGGTTATGCAGTTTTATAATATCTCAAGCATTAACATTTAACAAATATTCAATTAAAATCTCTCGGATGGTAATCTCCTTGCAGAGGGAGTCGGCCCTGTCTGCTTGTACACTGGGGAACATGTCTGCTATCTGCTTTTTAACTCGGCTGGTGCAGTTGGCGAACACATGCTTCTGTTTTTAAGTGAATGAGTGCAGTTGGCATGTCGTTGATTAGATGTTTCAGTTACACCGAGGTAGTTCTGGTTACTTACCGATGTCCAGTTCCATGCTCCATAGTTCCACTTGAAGGTCGCTCGAGCACACAACTTGTTTGGTTTCATCCAAACTTCCATCTAGAAGCTTTTTATAATGAAACTTGCCCTTCAGCACACCAGCTGATGTTTCCTCAGTGCTCTCGTTATCCACGGGAAACCGCACTACGATTATGGGAAGCCATTAGGGCCAGACTTGGTTATATGATTAATTTGTGTTAAATAATAGCAACATACTAAAATGTCTGGATTAATGACATGCTTTAACGCATTAATGTTATCAGGCCTAATATAGTTATATGTTACACAAATGTAGCACTTTTTCCCCATAGTTTTGTGGTTTTGCAATAATGACGTCAATCAGACGCGACTTTATAAAGGAATGACTTGATACCAATCACCGCACCTTACTCAATCCTTCATAAAGACGCAATTGTTGTTTATGAATTAAACATATCTACTGTCTAGCGTCAGGACTAAAGGAACGTCCCCATTTACAAGATACGCTGATCCTCCAGAACCGTTTCCTGTCGCCAATCTGTATTTACTGCTCGTATATTTACTGATCTTTATCTCAGCTTGGTTGTTTATTTATACACCACGGCTCTGATAAGAGCTACTGCAGTCTAAACTGGCGCTGCTGGTCCCCTAACTGCTGCTGGCAAGAAATGAGAGGAGGACGGGGGACTAATCGCAGCTATCTTAGACTGCAGTGAGTCTACAGAGGATGGCGATTTCTCACCCAGAAGAAACAGATGCAGGTCA
Source organism: Clarias buthupogon (assembly GCA_030014345.1). Lineage (NCBI taxonomy): Eukaryota > Metazoa > Chordata > Actinopteri > Siluriformes > Clariidae > Clarias > Clarias buthupogon. Next base: position 24,991,741 of record JAQMYK010000015.1, read on the forward strand.
ACTCAGGTTGCGGCTTTGGGTTCTTTCTCTCTCTCTCTCTCTTACGTTTTCCTTCTTTAGTATCTGTAGTTTATTGTATTTCTATCAACTAATGTTCTGACATCATCAAGCGAAGTTATATTGAGATATCCTAAATGTCCCAGACAGAAGGGTTGCCATGTCTCAGAAAAACATCCCAGGTCAACAACTTTTTCATAAATGACGGAAAAAGACCTGAAACTAGCCAAAAAAAAAGAGGATTATGAGCGAACCATGCTATAATGTACGTGATCGTGTTTTGCTGATGCTCTTCAACATATAAAAACAGATAAAAGAATTTAAAACTAAGAACAATTCACACTTCTCAATGCAGGCAATTAATACCTTCTCGGCCGTAATGCTAACAGCTACATTATATGCTGTAAATTATCCAGGGGAAAACAAGAACTACTTCCTGTTATCATTTTAAAAGAGTTAAAACGGAAAACGGTGTATAAATTCCCTCTCTCAGGGGAGATTCAGGCTAAACGTCTTTCCTCCTGACTCCCTGCTATCTCTCATTCGGTTTCGCACGTGCTCACGCTCAGTTTACATTACACTCTCCAAAAGTCAGAGCAGAGGAACATCGCCGCTGTTGGACAAATGAGGAGAGAAAGACAGAGCGAGACAGAAAGAGGGAGAGACAGTCGAGCTATGTGCTGCCGCTGGCTTTTAACAGAATGAAGGAAATCATGGAGTTTACGTTTCGACGTGCAGTACCAATGAAGACAGAACTGACGTCTCGTACGCGATAAACCTCGTTCCAGCCAAAATGGTAACGATCTTCTGTAGATTCTGTTCACAAATACATAAACGTATATGCTAATGCCATTATTATGTTAGTGGTTATTCAACTTTTCTGAGAGATAACTTAGTGGTTTAAACCTGACGGAATTGTGTGTGTGTGTGTGTGTGTGTGTGTTACAGTATTTGGTCATCTGGTAAATGTCGTAAAAGACAAGGCGGTTGTGTGGACAGTGTTTATTCTGCGTAGCAATAAGCCACATGGGAACATTTTACATCGGCGCTCTGTTAACACTCATTATTATTTGTATCGTGTAGTACAGAATGTTCTTTCTGGTTAATTGTCTAAATGTATTAAGAAGGCTGAATGGTCTTATAGCATTTATACCCAGGTCAGGGAACTATTATTGCTAAATTGCTAAATAGTGTTAAAGTGCACCTGAATTGTTCGATTAGCGTGGTGTATTTTTGCGACGCTACAGTAAAGCCAGTTGTTGGTTAACGTTAATACGGACGGTTACGCAGGTACGGTGATCTCCGTACACCTTCTACAGCCTGATATAGGATAAGAAGCATTAAAAAAATACATTTAATTTAATGTGATGAGTTTAGAGCCGTCACATAAAGTGATCCAGTAATGGTTTAGACACAATTATACACGAGAATATACACGAGAGACACAACTAGGCCACGCCTCCTTCAGTAAAACTGACAGACACAGCTATTCCACGCCTACTTTAGTAATAATAACAGGCACAGAAACCACACCCCTTTAACTACTACTAAGAGATTAACTCATCAGGGACTATCTGTTCATTCTGATTCATACACATTCACATTTCATACAAACTTAAATAATTTCTTTTGATTGTGTAAAGCTGCTTCGCAATGACAATAAAAAAAAAAAGCGCTATACAAATAAAATTTAATAGAAATTTTATTGAATTGAAGAGATATTGCTAGGCCACACCTCCTTCACCACAACCGAGACCTAACTAGGCCACGCCTTGTTCACTAAAAAGCAACACTTCCTTCACTACACGTGAGAGTCACAGGTAGGCCACATGACCTCTAGTGATACAATAATAACCAGCACAGAAGCCACACCTCCTTCACTACCAGCACAGCTAGGTCCCACCCCCCCTTTAGTAATAACTAGCCGTCATTGATGGTTAAAGAGTTTGTAGAAATAGTTAAAAGGTTAAAGCTGAAAATAATCTTCATTCATTCATTTTCTATACCGCTTTATCCTGTGTTCAGGGTCGCGGGGGGCCTGAAGCCTATCCCAGGAGGCTTTCAGGCACAAGGCAGGGTACACCCTGGACAGGGTGCCAATCCATCGCAGGGCACACAC
>JAQMYK010000015.1:24995504-25008979 GCA_030014345.1 Clarias buthupogon
ACAAACAGGAAGTTAATATCACCAACCATTCCCATTTTATTAAGGTGTATCCATATAAATGGCCCACCCTGTAGATCAATAATTGGTCAATCATGAGTGATTTGATCCGGCTTTCAATGTTCTTGTTTGATTTATTCAACTGTCAAATGATTTTTTAAATAATTTTCTGAAATCTCTGATCTTCGGTTTGAGGATTTGAACTGAGAACATTTCCACACACACTATGCAGGACGCCGGGTCGGTGTTACCATGTGGCCGTGTTTGATTTAGCTGGAAGTCTAGGAATGCTCGCAGTGAGGGACGATGGAACATTTCCTCTGACAAAATCTTCGTCCAAGACGAGATTCAGTCTGCGAAGATATGTGTGACATAAACAAAGGAAACAGAATCATTTCCCTGTTTAGGAACTCGCATACTTAGCTAAATGAGAGCTACTGTATCTCTATCGTTTTAGCTGGAGATCTGGAGGATCTCATGAGGAACTCCCGGAAGGGAGATAACATCTTTTTTATTTCTGTGTGGCGCGACAGAAAGACCCCTGGCGTTCTGAGAATATGCAGCATTTTGAAAAATATTTTCAGTATCAGATTCAGCTTGGTCTGAACATTTTGCTGTCTAGCTGTCCGAGATACTGAGATCTACTGATCTTCTTTTTCATCTTATGCTACTGGTTGATGGATGGACCTGAGGGTCAGAGGTCACAGGGACCCGAGTGTGAGCGTTTCGTTATGTGCTCCGTAGGTCGAGATGAGACAGGTGTAGCAGAGGCAGTGAGACAGCTGCAGGAAGGAGTTAGCGCTAAATCGGGACACAGCGTGAGGACTCATACGTTTACTTACCGAACTGAATATTACGTCTTAGGCACAAGACAAGCGTCTGATGACTGATTTTCCGATATCAGCTTCTTTTACTCATCTGATTTTATAATCATCTTTTACAGAATTTTTTTTCTCCTGGAATTGTATTTAAATATATGTAATAGATTATGAAATATTTTCTTATCTAAATATTATAGAAGTCTACTTCAAAAAGAAAAACTCCCTATCAACATTTCACTACTTTATGAAAATCATACCGTTATTACAAGTAGGGCATACTGTATTAGTACGACACACATAAATTCTCATTATTATGATAAAAAATCTCATTACTACAAGAAAACATCACAACTCATTATGAAAACAAATTAATTATAAGAAAACATCATCACACTTCACAAAATGCATTATGTTATTATAAAAGATAAACGTATGGATGATTATAATATTACAAAAAAAAATCATAATGTTATAAAAACAACATAATTGCTCTAGTTTTTATACTCAGACAGAAAAAGAAGTTCTAATTATTACATCAATTTTATTTAATGTTTAAAGAAAAAGATGCTTTTCTGATATTAATAAGATGTTGTTGTATTAAGATATATTTGTCATTATAACAAACTATATAATTTTCTAATAGTGACAAGATGCTTATGGTATTTTTTTTTACTTTCATGCTAGCAATTGACACACCCACTAGCCAGACATTTAAATAAGATTCATCAAAATATAAATTTTTCTCCCAGAATTATTATTATTATTATTTTTTAAACCTAATTTTTTTAGTACAACATTTCGCTCAAAACCAATTAAAAATATTAAGGTTAAAAAACACACATTGAAGTGGACTTAATAGGGATTGGAATGGACTTTCCTGGTTCACACACTATGTCTCTTCCAAAACAATTATGAATTGTTGGATGATGTTAATTAACCAAAAAACGGGCAGAAAAGGCTGATTTTTAAAATCACCCTGGCACTGATGCTTACAGCGATGCCATGGATTTCCATTCTGACTCGATTCTCTGTTTTAAGTAATATGATGCAAATTATGGGTTCGATATCTACCGTGTTGGAAGTTGACTTATTTACTATAAGCATCAGGAATCACTGGGATGATAAAATTGCAAAATTTGGGGGATTTAGGTACTTCACCTGTTTTATCCGGTCAAGTCCTTGTAATGTTGGTCGTGTCTGTTTCCAAATCTCACAAGTAACATTGTCAAAGCACCAATAACCTACTGTACATCTGTATATTAATTTTAAATGCTTTAATTGTTGAATGATGCTTTGCGGTCTCCAAAAACTGTATGTTCTGTATGTTAACTTTGTGCCATGCTTCCTCCAATTTCCCAGTAAAAAAATAAAAATAAACCAGTAACCTTTAAACCAGTCCAAATGACAAAAGGTTTAATTTCCTTCTGGACCAAAACTTGAACACTAGGAAAGACACAACTGTAATCACTCTTGCTGTGGCGCTTTAAAGAGGAATCCAAGCCGACGATTTCAGCGACGTTTGGCCCGAGCGAGTTGATGGATAGTTCACTGAGGTCCTGTCCTGTGGCCTCTATATCGTTTGTAATCACAGCCTTGCATAATCCGTTTTCCTGAACAAGCGAAACTGAAGACCACAGACATACACTCCGGGCGTCTCATTTGTCAACCGTGCCTACATCTGGCTTTGTGCGTTAACTCTTCTACTCGCAGAATGTGATTTATTATTTTGTTCTTGTTCATGATGACGTGTGTATATTTAGACCTGCTCCTGACCACCTGTGTAGAAAGGTCTAGTGCACAGGAGTAGCATCATTATCACTATGTCAACTTATATTAAGTAAATGACCACATCATGAACAGAAAGACTGTGTGTTTCTATCTCCAGAACCCAGACTCCCTGGACTCCTCCATCCAGAGCTCCCTGTCTGCCCTCTACCCTCCATTTGAGGCCACAGCTCCCACCATCCTCAGCCAACTACTACATGTCGTCGAGGGTCGTTATGGCGGCGATTCGCTCCAGTGCCTAATTAACTTCCTGATCCCAGCCAGGCGACTTCTGCAGAGGGTGCGCCAGGCAGCGAGTGTGAGTGTTGAACTGAATTAAAAGATGCAGCCCAATTAAAATAGATTAATTTAATTAGCAGTTATTTTGGTGGTGAATGGATAAGAAAATAATTGAATGAGAAAAAAATGATAGAAATATTACTCCAAATGTTTGATGAAATATACAGGAAGCTCAACGTACATGAAGTAGGGAAAAATCACATGATAAGCTTCCTTCCACCTCTCTATAACAGCATGTCCTAAAGTGTATTCCTGGGATTTGCCATCAAATTTAGGAGGCTATACTCAAAGTATTTTTTTTGTAACTGACATAACTGGTTCAAACTGCACATTTTTGTAGAGTAACTGTTTTCCTCTATATACGTAAATGTACTGCTTAACATAGTCTCCGTCACAAACCATGCATTTGTGCCATTGTTGAATCCAACTCTTTGAAAGCCCACTTTGTTGCACTGCATGGTTTGTCTTCAGTGCCGTTTTTTCCCTCCATCCATCTGTGCACATTGTCAATGGTGTCATTTCTGTAAACATTCTGTAGGGCAATGAGAGACCATCAAAGAGGTTTTTTAAACTTGGGTTCAACCATGGTACAAATCCATGGCTTGTGATGTTGAGGAGAACCTTTGTATAGAGGAAGTGTTACTCTACCTGAACCACCTACACTATCAGTTAATACAAACATTATGCCCATTTATTTATTACTTTGGTGGGATAATCTTTTTTTATCTTTACATAAAACACATTCTAAATGAACAAATGTAGTGTGTTGTGATATTTCGTTTTCAAATGCCAATTCCACGCTTCTATATTTTGAGTTTTCTGTCTGAACATGCTTTCCTAAAATAAGCTTAACATGATCTGACTTTAAACATCCACCAATGAGTCATGTAGAACTGCAAGAGCAAGAGCATACCTCTGACATCAAGAGCATTACTTTACACTCTTAGTGTAAAGATTTATTTCCTTAGAGCATTGGTGGCTCAGTAGCTTGAAAGCCCAAGGGCTTCTTACCTTCCATACAGAAGGCCCGGGTTCGATTTCAAACCCAGCCACAGGATGCAGGGCATCTTTGGTGCTGGTCACAAGGATTTAACCAGAGCAGCTGAAAGAACAAAAAGTTTTTCAAATGCATTTTTTCGTCTATACAATATCTTTAGTAAATGCAGTCACAGTCACAGTAGAACGGTACTGCCTTAACGGTATGATGTCCCTTAGCTTGACTTGTCTTACCTCCAGAAGAGGTATTCTTGTTCACTGATTAACTGATTGGCACAATGTTTTTTTTTCATCCATATTTCAACCAACTTGCTTCTTGTGCTATTATTAGTAGTTCTTATTCACAAGCATTCTGTTAAATAGTTAAGATTAACTTCTTTGAAGTTCTTTTACTGCTACAGTTACATGAACAGCTTTTCAAATATCAGCCAAAACTAGTGTCTTACCAAGCCTCAGTTTTTTCTTTTAAATAGAGTTAGAACTAAATGTTCCTCTATGTTTCAGGAATCTCTAACATGTAGTATGCACTAAAGCATCATGATGATATTCTGTCCTTTCTTTTCTTTTGGCCAGGTGCCTTATCTAGACTTGGAGGTCCATTGTTCGGGCTGGCCGCTGTGCCTGTTCGATCACGTTATCATCCATCTTGCTCCCATCAACCCGCTACTGCTCTCGATCGAAGACTTTTACCTACAGGTGGTGCCGATTGAGAAGCAAGCGGCCCGTATCGTGGTTCGGAGCTTGTCAGAAGACGAGCAGCATAATGTGGAAGAAATTCCAATCCCAGAGAACTCATTTAGTCGTATCTTCACCCAGGACTGGCTAAAAGAGCTCAACATAGGCAGGCATGGAAGGCTCCTCAGTCATTGTGTGCTGGCAACTGAGCAGTGCATGGTGAAGGTGCCTTGGGATCAAGTGGCCTACCCAGGATTTGAGGACCAGCCACAGTACATGGATTCTTCTGGCACTTCCAATCAACAGGATCCATTAAACGGACCTTCCTGGCAGTGTTATTCGATTGCTACCAGGATCTGTCCTGCTAAGGATGGTATTGCGGTGTCTTTGTGCTTGGTAGACAGCTCCAGACAGAGTGAGATGGATCATACCATGCCTGGGATGAGTCCACTTGGATGGGTGTCTCCTAATACTTATGACACTCGCAGTAAAGGCTGTGTTGTGGATGAGGATATAAATGACATGGACCTTATCAAAGGAAAGTCTGATTTAGGAGACTCTCAGATACCTACTCAGACACCTAAAACTTGCTTGCTAAGCCCGCACAGGGTCACATCTCCTGTTAGTCATGATCATTCGGGTCATGAACGTCCCACCTGTGGACGTACGGTAAGGTTTGCAGAGCCGCCTTGCTCTCCTTGCCTGCGGAGGAAGCGTGGACAGGGGACCAACCAAGGGAACCAAGAATGCCGTTACAAGGAGTACTGCAGAGATGAACGATGTTCTGTTAGAACTGAAAACAGGCAAAAAGAACCAATTCTCTCTGACAGAACAGCGAACACAGACCATCTCCACAAACCAGTTTGGAAACCGTTTCCCCAGATTGAAAGTATAAATAATACTTCCAGTGAAATTCCTAGAAATGTTCCTGATAATTTTCAGGGCACCTTTGAAGACATGACAGAACTGAATGAAGGAATTAGGATTGAAAAAGAATCAAAGAAGGGTCATGTTGTTGTTCAAGGATACCCCGGTGAGGGACAAACAGATAGCAAATCAGAAATGATCCCAAGGTTACATGTAGCTCATGGGAAAAAGACGACTACTTTTGGACTTGTTTCACCAAAGTTAAACAGACGAAAGCCACCAGTGCAAGGTAAGAACAATTTGAGAATGTTAAGTGTTCTTCCCTGTTTTTATTTTAGATTATTTTAAAAGATGTTTAAATATGTTTGGCTTAGTGGTTTCCACAGTCCAAAGCCATGCAGATTAGACTTATTGGTGTCCCCAAATTGCCCACAGTGTGTGAATGTTGACCGGAGGTCCTACCAAGGGCATAAAAATAGGAATAAATACAATGGTCAATATTGGCATATATGGTCCCTAATTGGAGGTGGCATGGTTTTGTAGTGGTTAGCACTGTCGCCTTACATCTCCAGGGTCTGGGTTCATTTCCTGGCCAGGTTCAATTCCCACCTCTGTGTGCATGGAGTTTGCATGTTCTCCTCGTGTTTTCTCTGGGTACTTAGGTTTCCTCCCAAAGTCCGAAGACATGCAGATTAGGCTAATTGGCATTCCCAAAATTGCACATATTGTGTCAATGACTTTGTGTATGTGTATGTGTGCCCTGTGATGGATTGGCACCCTGTCCAGGGTGTACCCAACTTTGTACCCTAGGTCTCCTGGGATAGATTCCAGGTCCCCCTGCGACCTTAAATAGAGAATTGTGCGGTATAGAAGATGAGTGTGTGAGTGGGTCCCTAGTTGGACTGTAGAGGTTACTAGATGGATGGTTAGTCAGCCATTTACCATAGCTGATACATGTTTCTGTTGCTTGCATAGATGTTTACTTCTTGTATATATTTTCTCTAGAAGCAGCGCCGGACCATAAAAATCTATCCCTTTTTGCTAAAGTATCTTGCACAAATAAAAGTGTACCCACATTACACCATAATGATATAAAAAGGCCTGGAAAGAAATCACCATTCCCAGCTCCATCCAAACCAGAGACCTGCCTCCTGCAAGCGGGACTTTCTTGCCTTACAGGTAAGATTGGAAAATCAAGCAAATTGAATAAAAATGATTTTTAGGTGGAAGGCTAGATCACAAAAAAAAAAAACTTATCAGACATTTCCAAGTGTGTTCACATGGTTTAAAAGTTAATATTTGACTTTCCTGTATCTACAGTATATTATCTCAATCAGATGTCCATAACTTGCCTAAAACTCTCTCTTCTCCTCAGGTGGCAGAGATCGCTCAAATAGAGTAGTAGTGGAGGTTTATGGTGATCACCAGCACTGGGGGTCTCCTCTGCTGTCTAGCTTGGTCCTCTCTAATCTTCTGCTTTATTTCTACACCATCATTGGGTATGGAATGTTTCTCGCAGACTTAGCTTAAACAATCATTGGTTTGGTATATTGATTAATACATAATGTATTTTTGACCAGCGATTTTTCAGTAAACCTGGCTTGAATATAAGTTTACTTCAGCACTTCCTGGTTATTCACATGGCTCTATCATGGTACATGATTCCGCTCCATGCTGGGAATAGATAAAGGTTTTGGTATTCATAGTTGAAGTGTGGAACCTCATGCTAACTACGATAATTACCATGATTTTATCTTTGGACTTTATGATAACAATGGTACCCCAGTGGTTAATCTATGAAACATCATACTAATATGACATTATGAAGGTTTTTTTTAAATAGTATTTCAAAGCAACCATGGCTTTACTATGCTGCTTCATGATAAACATGGCATTACCAAGGTTTTACTATGACACATCATGCTAGCAAAGATATAACCACAGTTTTACTAGGATACTGATACAGTTTTACCATGGTACTTAAAGCCACCATCCTCATGGCACATAATTTCACGTCTATGTTAAGACTGCAAAGTACTGTTAATTTAACATTTAATAAAGCCTATCTATACAATACTTTGTTCCACACAGAAATGAGGAGCGAGAGTTCGGAATGACAGTCGTGTACGACAGTCGGAAGATACCGCCACACCCAGAATTCTTTGAAGCTCTGCACATAGTGCAGGTGAGTGCTTGTGGTTTTCGGTTTAATAGTGGTTTTCAAAATAATTTGCAAGAATGTTCAGTTGATTCATACTGCTGTTTTATTGCTGTAAGTATAATGTATTAACATATTATGCCAAAACCTAACATACACGTTGTTAATTAAAGTTATCTACATTAAAATTCATTTATTTGGGATCCTTCATTTAAAAGAACATCTGAATAGGAGAACCAGGTGTTTATACAGGTTTTCTGGTATACAGTCTTTTTTTTTTTTTTTTTTTTTTTTAAATAGAGTATTTCCCAAATTTTGTCATCCAGCTCCCAGCACAAACTAAATTAAATAACATAGTTTAAGTGACTGTTTCTGAGAATAATCTCCATTTCTATTGTTCACAATAATTTCCACACTTGGTGCTTTTCTTTAAATTATTTAGGAGCAAGATCCAAAAGCAATCCACAGTCTGCTTCTGCTGATCAGTAAGGAGAAAAATTACAGCCTCAAGAAATACCCCGGAGACATGGTTTGGGGCTTTTACATTCATCAGTCACATTAAAATTTAAATATATATAATATATTAAAGCATTATCCAATATTATATGTAGGGATAATAATGGTATGACACCATAAATTATACATTTTTCTCATTTTTTCTTCTTTTTTTTGTGTAGGAGGTTGTGACATCTCTCAAAGGCCTTCACAGATATATAGATTACAACCAGCTGAGCCCGGCCCTGGAAGGCACTTTTCTTTATAGTCACAGAAACTGGCTGCACCTTCATCAAGTTAGCTTTATCAAGAGCATTATAAATCACAAGATAGGATTTTCTCATAACCACTTGTGAATATAAATTTGTACAAACTATAAATTATGTTGTTTGATTTACAGGAACTGTATCCATTTGTGTTTGCCCTGAAGGAGGCAACAAATTTGCTTCTAGAAGCCCTGAGGAAGTTAGAAGGGGTCCATAAAATAGACACTGCTCAGGTACAGGGCATATCCAGCTTTATATGGATTTTAAGAAATGTAGAAAATAACACAACATACTTTTTATAGATTTGTAGTTGTTGTTACTGAATGCAGTGGAACATAAGTAAAATGGCATATAGCAAATGTTTCTAAAATAATTTAACTTTAAACAAAGTTGTGGTAGTGTAAATGTATGTTGTTCATCTATAGGCATGATACAAAAATGTAGTAAAACATATACAGTACAGCAGAACCCTGGCATCCTAATGCCGTCCCTCATGAATTTTTACCTTAGCCACTTTCAATTTACGTTTTAAAGCAGCCGGTTTCAATAGGAATCATAAATTAAAGTGAGGTTTAATGTCTATTTATTTCATATTTTACTTCATTTGCATTGCTTTTTTTTTTTTTTTTTTATGTTTTGATTGTTTTAAATATGCAAAAATATGATTATAGTGTTGGAAATGTATAATATTGGTAATATTTTGGGGTGGCTGGAACAGATTATCTGCATGTACCTTATTTCCTATGGGACAATGCGTTTTGCAATACTAAATTTCAATTGAAATAAACGGATAAAATTTGTATGCTGAGGTTGTACTGTATAAGTTTTATAAACATTCGTCTAATAGTTATCCTTTTTCTAAGTTAGCACTCCTATTGTAGGGCATGCTTAGTTTTTTGATGTTTTGTTTTTTGCGAATTGTTGAATTTTTTATTTTGTCTTTTAAGGATATACAGCAGTGCATGAATGACCAAAGGATTCTAATGAAGACTGTGCTTGAAAACACCCAATTGGTTACCTTACAAAGAGAAGGCGGAGCCTTGTTGTCCAGGTTGAGATGGGAGAGTGATGTAAGAGCAGCGCACTACGACACAAGCTGGTAATGCTAAACCGCTAAAACTCAATAAAACCTTATCTAAAGAACCCAAGCTAATTTGTTAACCCAACAGAGATACTCTAATAAATGAAGCATGTCAAAATGATTCTAACACGTCTGAACATAATTTCATTGTCTCAAACATGAAAGAAATCTTAAAGTATTCCTAGTAAAGCACTTTTTGTAAGTCGCTCTGGATAAGAGCCATGTAAATGTAAATGTAAATGTAGTAAATAATACTGTATGCAGGTACTGAAAATGTATTATTTAGTAGTGAACAATCTCTGATTTGCTCTTCCAGTAAGGTCATGGATACTGTGGATTCCCTTTACAATGAGGTAGAGGAACATGTCCATGTGCTGGTGAGAAGGTCCAACGTATCATTTCATCACCTTAGCTTTTTGCTACATTTAAGGAAGATGGAATCGAGGTTTATGGAGGTATGCGTTCATGATCATGCATCTAGCAGACTATCATTTGAGAAATTCGAGAATTTTTATTTTGTATTGGTGCTCCTGTACATCAATCAATGAAAAGGATTTGTATCTGTGATTTTGCTGTAAAAGAACATCCAAACCTCAATACAAGTTTTGACTGTGTATCACCTTTGGTGTAAATTCTAAAATACTTCCATGATTTTTAAATTACATTTTAAGAAATACAAATGCTAAGAAAGGTGAGCAAGATAAACTTGACCTTGGTTATAGGAGTCATCCCAAGTTTAGAACCCGTGTTGGCTTTCTACAGATAAAGGAGTGGTTTGATGTAGAGGGCGAGAGACGAATACTCGAGGCTGAATCTGCAGAGGAACTAAGCAGGAGCTTTGAAGAGATTCTCCAGTGCTTAACCACAGTGCTCGCTGAAGCTAATGTAATTATTAATTCCTGTTTTTCCATCGAGATTAATTTCATATATAAGAACTAATATGAAATCATTATTTTTTTCTCCCTACTGGGGTGATGAATTTGGGTTGTGTGTGTTTGACAGGAACATAAGCTTCAGGCGATGATGTTACTCAACGAAGCAGAAAGCATCCAGGGACCAAACTATCCAGAGACAGAAGTGTTTCACGTTATGATATCCACATTCAAATCCAACTTGTCTGAATTCCTTTCTGAAGCAGAGCAGTACTGTGATGAGCTGAACACTATGCTAAATTTGTGCCAATTCTGTGAAAAGGTAAGTTTCCTTTCATTGCAACCAAACCATTTCTTTCCCTTGGACTTCCAGCCAATCAAGAAACTGCTTTAAGGCCAACCTACCTAGGCAGCACAAAGATATGTTTTTGCAAATGTTGGTGGGACATTTTAAATTTTTTCCAAATTGAAATACTGTGGTCATATGAAGTCAACAGACTTAACACAGACAGAGGAAGGCGCAAGATTAGGAAGTCAAATCAAAGGAAACCAAGACAGACAGGAAACAGACAAGAATCACAATATTGCCTTATGGGACAATTTAATGAATATCCACACACTTCTTTGGCTCACATGGGTTGTTCTATTCCCTTCTTACGTTGACAGGCAACTGAGGTGGCCATAGCCTGCTCTCAGCAATTGGAACCAGACAGACTGCGGTGTATGAATCATCAAGAGAAATGGGCTGCTCTTCAGGAAGCCCATGAAAAGCTTAGCCAGTTTTCCCCTGAACTCTTCCAGGAGGCAAAGACCCAGGCCTGCTCCCTGCAGAACTCCTGGGGGATGAAGATATGGAACATGACATGGCTAAGGTGTCAGGAGGTCAGTCAACAGCTGGAGGACACCTTGCAGGAGTTGGAGCAAGAACATCATTCTTCAGTACTTGGATCTTTACAGTATGAATGGCATACTAATGAAGGACAGGAGAGCACTGATGGAGGACCAAAGCTTCCACAACCTGAACCACATCAGGACCCACCTGAATGCCCAGAAGTCAAAGCTCGGCAAAACCGAGACAGCATCCACGGCACGGTGACCTGCTTCAACATAAGCTTCAGGCAATCCCGTAAAGGACGGAAAGGCACCAAAACGACTCCAGTTGCAGATCCTGACCAGAAGTCTGCCAGAAAACCAGCCCATGATCAAATGCAGACAACAATTAAAGGTTCAGAGACAGCTGGTTGCCAGTGGTTCCACTGGCAACAAAACTCAACCAAATACACAAAGGAGGACTCTCGGTCATCATCCAATTCCTCTAAGATTCAGATACTACCATCTACATTCACTGAATCTACAACTTCACCATCCATTTGTTCCAATTCACAAATCTCGGGGCCGAACTGTGCTGAAATTCAGACTTCGGTGTGTCAAAACTCAATACCACTTTCTGGAGGCTTCCATTTGGAAACTTTGGGCTGTGAGGCAAAGCACCCTGAAAATCCCTCCCATGCTGAAGAAACTGGTAGATGGGGGAACGAACCACCAAAACCAGGTCCTGGAATGGAAAACAAAACTATGTAAGATATGACAATGATATTGTTATAATGGTTTATAAATTACATTTAATATGAGGTGACATCAAGTTTAAGATGAATTTCTTCATGAACCAGGTTTAAAAACAATTCACTTACCAATAAAAATGTCGAATTCGTAAAGCCTTTATAAAACTTGTCCTTTTCATTCCTTTTCATACTTCTTTTGCTCCTTCCCAGTTCTAAAAGCGGCACATTGACAAATAAAGATCCGCATCTATAAGTTATGCTCTCTCATTTTTGTTTACATTTCAACCTTATTTGCAGGAACATATCTTCTAAACTCCCAGTTTCTCCCACAGGAAGCTGCAGTGTATCTTGGAGGAAATGTTGATGACAGAGCTGGAGTACGTAAGATCTCTGGGTTACATCCTGACTCATTACTTACCCCTGCTGGCTCGGCCAGATGTGCCTCCAGACCTGAGAGGCCAGCGTGGAAGGATCTTTGGGAACTTAGAGAAGCTCTATGACTTCCACTGCCATTACTTCCTGCAGGAGCTCGAGGCTTGCCGCACAGAACCACTTCGGGTGGGCCGCTGCTTCCTACGACACGTGAGTTCCTCAGGCTATGTGCTAACGTTTTTTTATACTGTAATTCCTTTTTAATAGTGTTCATAGTAAGAAATAACGATGTCTTTCTTGTTCTTGGTCATTTTAATGAACTTTTCTTTGGGGCAAAGAAAGAGGATTTCGGGCTGTACGCACTCTACAGCAAGAACAAACCTCAATCAGATGCTCTGGTCAGACAGCATAAGTTCTTCAAGGTATGGAGTGACTAACAAAAAAACCTAAGTGTGATGTGATGGTAAATGTGACAATGTTAAATGAAACACCTGATTGTTTGAAGTCGTTTCTTGTGACATTTCATAAGCCTTTCAACACATGTGCATAAAATACCAGCTCAGAGAAGAAAAACTATCTAAGATAGTATGATGTATGCTAGTTTTACAAATTGGTATAATCCCAAACAGGCTAATTTTGGTCTTCAGACAGACCTGAGAACTCTGGGTTCTCCAAAAGGCAGGTTTACTGGAGGGTGTGACTTTGAGCTTCTAGTAATTTCTGGTACATATGGTGAACCACAAGATGAAAGACAGAGTGGACATAATGAGATCTAACTTGGCTCCCAAGTGGTGCAGTTAATAAATTAACGAAAATCTTTGAAAAAAAAAGAGTGAGTTCTAACTTAATTAATCGCGTTAAATGTTTCCCTTATTGAGCTATCTCCAGTAAAAAAAAAAGTGACTAGCATATTGGATAAGATTTGCTCTTTTCAATCCTACAGTCTAAGCAGCAAGAGCTAGGAGACACCATGGATCTGTCCTCCTACCTGCTGAAGCCAGTACAGAGGATCAGTAAGTACAGCCTGCTCCTGCAGGAGATGCTGGAGGAATGTGGAACATCACACGACGCAGAACGCCAGGAGATGCAGAATGCTGCTGAGGTGGTGAGATTCCAGCTACGCCACGGAAATGACCTGCTCACCATGGACGCCATCCAGGATTGTGATGTGAGTAAGATAAGTGGATAGGAAGCTGGTGATAATGGGGGGGGGGGGGGGGGGGGGTGGGTTGTTTCCGGGCCGTAACAC
>JAQMYK010000015.1:25044880-25055107 GCA_030014345.1 Clarias buthupogon
CCTCTGGACAATTTCGCTGAGCACAATTTGCAGTCCGCCTTTGTTTTATCATCTTCATTCACTTTGAAATAGTTCCAAACGGCTGACATGTCTCGCCTCGCCTTCTTCCCGCTCTGAGCTGGGGGCGGGGCCTGGGGGCAGGCACTGGGTGCCTGTGATTAACCCCTTACACGCCGCTCAAAAATAGACATTTCTCAGACCGTGGTATTGGTCCCCGGTATCGAGTACGAGTACTTTAGAAAATGTGGTATCGAGGCCGAAGTTGTGTATACAATACAATACCAAATATAAAGTTGTGTATACAAACCAATGCAACTAGGCCCATCCCTAGTTATTATTATTATTATTATTATTATTGTTGTTTTTATTATTATAATGCCTTGGCTTTCTGTCAGCTTTTAGCAAAATTAACCTAATTACAAAATGATTAATTTTAATGATAATCCCTCTTATGCTAGTTTTGGACGATATTTTTAAGAATTGATTTTACAACTTTTTTTGTAGGTGAAACTTAATCCCGCGTTTTTTTTTTGTTTTTTTTGCCAACATCTTATTTATGTATTTATTGTAAAAAATACATGATTTTGGGTTGTCCTGAAATTATTTGATTCGTGAGAGAACGTAGGGCAGACGTGCTAACACTGTTAACCAGACATAAAAACAGAAATAAACCATATAACCTGCATATATCAGCGCCATGCTAACAGCATCAACAATAAACAAAATGATATGTAGTTCATTCTATACTGCATGAAGATAACAGGTCTGCCGCTTAGTTTTCTTCTCCCCTATGAAACTAAGGTGGATCAAATTTACTTCTTATCTATAAAAAAAAACGGATTAAATGATGTGAAACAAATATTTATTTCACGTCCCGCATCCTTTCTTCTTCAGAGTGTTGTCTATTTATTGTATATTATGACCACTGTTTACCTGAGAAAACACAAAAGCATGGTTTTCAAGTATCTCCTCATAGTTATTTATGGTCATAAAATAACCGTAAATATTTGCACCCATGTAGCGTACAGTCATCTTTAGCTATGTAGTTTTTAATGTTAAGGGAAAAGAAACGTTGGGTTTGGGAACATCCCACAGACTGAATGAATTTATAATGCGAATGAGAATACATAAAACAAAAACTAAAATTTTCGATACAAATGTTTGTTTTTTAATGTCGAACGAATTGTGTTTAATTATTCAAAAGACCTAGAATGTAGATTATATGTGTACATACTGTATGAGAATCATAAATTACAGAAACTCAGTGTATAATTTTTTTTATTTGATAAAAGCATACATTTAAGATGAAACCAACACTTTGGAGGCTATTCAAACATGTACTGTTTTTACATTTATTTCTTACAAAACTAAAAAGCATTTAAAAAAAAAATCCAATCCAGAAATGAAGGCGTCATATCATCATAGCTGTACATTAAACTCATAAACACAAAAAACTGAAAAATGGTGTAGATTACAATATCCTGAACATCCACATCCACCTGATCAGCTCCATCTGACCCACAGCTAATAATGATGAGATCTCTTCTCTATTGACCTTCGGAGTGGATGACTAGGAGTCGTGTGGATAAAAGTGCAACTAATAAAGTGGCAGCGAAGAAAGTTTTGGCCCCCTCTGACCTACGTTATATTTACAGGCTGAACAAAACAGGACACTATATAAAGGTTTGTGTGCGTGGTCCAGCGTCAAGTCAGGTATACACTTAACTTTGTGTTTGTTTGGTTGTTTGATTATTTTTTCAGTGCTAGAATTCATAAGAAGTGCTCTCCTTTTCTCCAATATTCTAGGTGATGGGTGTGGAGAATACATCCTTAATCAACAGAACAAACCAAGCCGGAAATAAAAATAAAGTCAAACTAACAGCAGCGTAGATGGAATCATAAGAGCTACATTTGTTGCCGGTGGCACGGTGGTGTGGTGGTTAGCACTGTCGCCTTGCACCTCCAGGGTCTGGGTTCGATTCCCAGCCAGGCTCGATTCCCGTGTGTGCATGGAGTTTGCATGTTCGCCCCGTGCTTGGTGAGTTTCCTTGTGGATTAATTTCCTACAACAGCACAACCCCAAGAGTGGTACTTTTGTTATGTTGTTATATTCTTAGCCAATACAACTACAGATATGAACAGGTAATGCACTGTTGTTGTTTTTTTCTGTCATCTCATCAAGACTAGGGTCTTGTCCATACCGTACCATGGTAATTTTTTATTAACAAGGGTTTTTCTAAGCAATTTTCCATTTTGTCCGAACACAAATTCAGTTTTTTTTTAGAACTTTTTGGTTCGTTAGAGCGTGCGCTGCCTGCACCATATCTTCTGTGGTTGATATCAGAGCTTGTTCCAGGCTTCTGATTGGCCAAAACAGCTTTACAGGTAGGGTTATACCGCCGCCTGCTGGTTGATGATCTAATAATAATAAATGTAATTAATTAAATAATATTATTATTAACATTATTTCTTGATGTGCTATAGATTTCAAGTTTGAAATCATTTTTTCTTCAATCCTACCAACCGGGAAGAAAATGTCAAATGTGAAATACATTGAAAAAAGCTAAATATTCTAATTTTTTGATTAATAATCTCATAATAAGAATAATTAAGAAATTCGCCCTATTGAAGAAGATCTAGTAAAAATAGTATCCACACCATTCTGTAGACGATGTTATGATGTTATGGCGACGCAGCACGCCTCCTCCCACCTGTCCTATCAACGAATGTATTAAAGCAACAAAGCGATAAATAAAGAAATAACTACATACATAAATATAGAAATAAATAAAGCGGAATGAAAGAGTGACAGCTCCATGCTCTGTCTGATTTGTTCTGTCTGTTTTTGTCCTTCAAGTTTCAAAAAGCGTTAAGAGCGAACGTCGTAAGAAACATTTCGCGACATGCACCGAACATTTAGTTTCGCTTTATACAATAATATACAGTGTGTATTAAGATCTGTGGAGAAAGGCTAGAGGAGAACAGATTAGGGTGTTGGACTGTAGTGTGTGTGTGTGTGTGTGTGTTTGTGTGTGTGTGAGGGCCCTAAAGTGCACAGCTCTCTGTGCAGTCAGTGTTGGTGTCTTCGGCAGCCCTCTTCCTGAGCTCCCTGCCGCCTTTGTGGGGCCCGTGGTGGGCATTAGGTTGGTGTTTTTGAGACTCCGCTGCCCCCCGGTGGTGCAGCGGTGTGGCGTCGTTCCCGTCCCGTTCCACCTGCAGGTAGGCGCGGACGCGGTGGTGCCTAGGCTGGCTGTCACTGAAGTCGATGACGCGGCATTCGTACGTGCCCTCGTCAGACGGCTTCACGCTGGACAGACGCAGCTTGTGGGAGATGTTACTCCCGGCTACTTTCACCACCTACAGGAGACGAGACAGAGGGACAGTCAGAAGAGACAGTATTTGTCCTGGAAGTACCCTGCTACATCACTGCACTTACACACACACACATTTCCATGAAACACCACACACAATCACACTGTTCCATGTTTATGACTATTTGCCTCCTGTATTTTTCTCAGTGGAGGTTATAGTCCCCTAGTGGGTCGTAAGGGTACTGCATGTGCACATCATTTATAACAATTAAAGGAAATGTTTTTAATTTTCAGTTTTTCAATGACCTTAAAGTTTTTCACAGAACATTTCTGTAAGTATTTTCATTTAAAAAGTAACCAGGGCTAATAAAACAAAGCGACAGGGTCACTGGGCCGCAGCCTCGTTAAGTTTGGGAATGGCTGATCTATATCACTGTTTCATTTTATCTATGTTTCTAACTCCATTTTTATCCCTCCTTCCCTCTCTCTGTTTCCCCTTTACACCTCTGTCATTATTCGGAAGTATGCCGTCTCAGTATGCCTGCCTCTTTTATTCTTTGTCCCTCATTTTCTCTCCTTCACCCAACATTTCTGCTTCTGTCTTTCTCTCTTTTTTTCATTATTCCTTCTTGTATAGCGCTCCTGCTGTCTCTCTCTCTCTTTCTGTCTTTCAAAAATCTTTCCATCTCTTTCTCTATTTATCCCTCATCCTCTTCTCAGCATCCTCATCACAGATTGTTTTAATCCCCCTTTATATCGATCTTGCCCTCTCTTTTTTTCTTGCTCTTTCTACCTTTTATGTCACTTGCTCTTTTTTTATCTTCCTCTTCGTTTGTTGCTCTTTCTCCTTCTGTTTCGTAATTTTCTTTTTATGACTTTACTCTTTCCCAGTTCCTCTCCTTTTTTCTGTTCTATCGTCTCTTTCTGTCTCTCTTTATTGTCTCCCTGTCTCTCTCTCTCTTTCTTTAATTTAACTTTTTGATGCTTTTATTTGATTTTCTCTGTTTCTATCTTTCACAATCACTCTATCGTGCTCTCTCTCTCTCTCTCTGTCTTTCTCTGTCTCTCATTTCATCTTGTTCTCTTTGTCTTTAATTCTCTCTCTCTCTCTCAGTCACGGAGAGACTCGAGTATGAGTCCAATCGCTCAATAAAGCCGTCTGCCAGGGAAACATATTGAGTGCCAACATAGATGGATACTCACACACACACACACACACACACACACACACACACACACACACACACAAACACACACACACACACCTTCACTACACCCAACTAGTGCTGCATTCACTGGCGTCGTTCTGTTTCTGTCCACATTCCCAATTTTAGTGATTTTAAAATCTAACCTCATGCTCAACACCACACACACACACACACACACACACACACACACTCACAGCCTCTTCATTATTTATTCCTCATGCTGAAGGCAGATGAATAAAATATGAGGATTCATGCTCTTGTTTTTAACTCTTCTCTCCCAGTTGGTCTCTCATCTCTCTTCTCCTCCCTGCTATCGTCTCCTCCATCTTCCTCTCTCTTCTCACCCTGCTTTCACATCTCCTTATCTCCTCTCCTCGTCTTTCAAGTGAATCTTTCCTGTCTCCTCCTCTTCTTTCATCTATTTTCTTTTTGTTTCCTTACATGTCTTTTTGCCTTAATCTCTTTTGTCTAACTCTATCATCTCCCTCCTCTTATTACAGTCTGAGTTACCGGCTTGAGCCAGATCGGAAATTTACACCATTACTGGATTAGCATTATGTTGTTACCACGGGCAACAGGATGTAAATGCAAAGCCTCTTCAACTGGTCTCTTTCTTATTATTGTTATTGTTTTATGACTGTTGGCATTCAGTAAGTTGCATCACCGCCATCCTTTTACTCTTTTCTCACAATCATTCACCTCAATCCACTGTAACCAATCAGATCACTAGCCCCGCCCCCAATCCACTCTAATCAATCAATCAGACCACTCGTCCCGCCTCAATCCACTGTAACCAGTCAATCAACTCGTCCCGCCCCAATCCACTGTAACCAATCAGATCACAAGTCCCGCCCCAATCCACTGTAACCAATCAGATCACTAGTCCCGCCCCAATCCACTCTAATCAATCAATCAGATCACTAGTCCCACCTCAGTCTACTGTAACCAGTCAATCAACTCGTCCCGACCCAATCCACTGTAACCAGTCAATCAACTCGTCCTGCCCCAATCCACTGCAACCAATCAGATCACAAGTCCCGCCCCAATCCACTGTAACCAATCAGATCACTAGTTCCGCCTCAATTCACTGTAACCAGTCAATCAACTCGTCCTGCCCCAATCCACTGTAGCCAATCAGATCACTAGTCCCGCCTCAATCCACTGTAACCAGTCAATCAACTCGTCCCGCCTCAATCCACTCTAACCAATCAGATCACTAGTCCCGCCTCAATTCACTGTAACCAGTCAATCAACTCGTCTCGCCTCAATCCACTGTAACCAATCAGACCACTAGTCCCGCCTCAATTCACTGTAACCAATCAATCAGATCATTAGTCCCGCCTCAATCCACTGTAACCAATCAGACCACTAGTCCCGCCTCAATCCACCGTAACCAATCAGACCACTAGTCCCGCCTCAATCCACCGTAACCAATCAGATCACTAGTGCCGCCCCAATCCACTCTAATCAATCAATCAGATCACTAGTCCCGCCCCAATCCACTCTAATCAATCAATCAGACCACTAGTCCCGCCTCAATCCACTGTAACCAATCAGACCACTAGTCCCGCCTCAATTCACTGTAACCAATCAATCAGATCATTAGTCCCGCCTCAATCCACTGTAACCAATCAGACCACTAGTCCCGCCTCAATCCACTGTAACCAATTAGATCTCTGTAACCACTAGTCCCTGAGAGAAAAATGACCCGAATGCTTTTAACAAATTGCTTTTATTTTCACCAGTTCATCTTTACATCAAAGTTGTAAACATGGACACCTGTTTTGACACGAGACAGGAAAGGTGTCAGAGAGCCGATTGTGGTATCAGTGCATCCAACCAGGTCACTAATCTAACTCCAAAGTTACAGAAGTTCATTTCTTAAATGAAAGAAACCTAATTCGCTAATTATTCTACGGACTACCGACACAGACAAAACCACACTTGACTTGGCCGTACAATGGGTCACCACCAGAAAACACAAATCAGATTTTTTTTTTTACATTTTTTTTAATAGAATGCCCCAGAAATCAATGCCCCAGACTGGAGCAAATCTATACAGATAAACATCTCAAGACAGTTTTGCACCCAGGGCTCCGTCATTGAAGAAAATAAAAGTCACTATAACGAATCCTGCCATAAACACCACGGTATCTAATCACAGAAACGCCGCTCCAGCGTGGGGAACATGGCTCTTGTTCAGGATTGGTAGTTAAAGCTGCGAACACTCGAGCACGCCTTTACACATTTCATTTTGGAGACCACAGACGCATCCTGCATTATGTAGCAAAAGGGGCGGAGCCATCAGAGACGCACGCAATTTTAAAAAAAACGTCTATACCACAGACGCATACAGTGTCAGTATAGGATTTTTAACATCATGTACTACAGGGTGATCTGTAGGAATACCTGGTGTGTAATTTGAGACAGATCCTGTGGGATTTTTGACATGATGTGTGTGTGTACGTACGCTGTACTATGATAACTGACTGAATGAAACATGATGTTTTTTTTTCTTATCGTTCCTCTGGGATGCTGTTTTGCACAGTGATGCAGCACCTAGTGTTTTTACCGGAGGGATTTTTCACCCCAGTAACTCTGAGACTAACTGCGTATACACACATACACACACACACACACACACACACATATATATATATATATACTGTATACTGCAGATCCCAGCAGCCTTTAAGAAACACATTGTTAGAAATCGGTTCTTTGTCACAAAGGCGCTATAATAAGAGCTCTCATGTATCTTTACATTGCATTACAGGGACTCTAATTGCTTTAGTAGGTGTGATGTGTGTGTGTGTGTGTGTCTGTGTGTGTGTGTGTGTGTGTGTGTGGATTGATGACTATGAGCAAAATAATTAAAGCCATATATATGGGTTCCAGGAAAATGGCATGGAATTGATTTTTATAGGCAACAGCAGGAGGCGGGAAAATTTACTTGAATCTTTTTTATAAATGCAGGATTTAACGCTATGATGGTGCTAGCCCCGCCCCCTCACCCGTCATGCCTCTTTTCATACCCAGCGGGATTCAAAAGAATATTCTCACATGGCATGGACAGGACGTAACTTACACTGATTTTCGTAGCATCCTTCGACATCTCCTCTTGCGGCGCCACCTACAGGATAAAACACACAATTACATGAGGGTCCAGAGAGAACAGTGTGAAATATTCAGCACGACACCTCGCTCCATTTGCATTTTGTCCTTTAACTCTTGGTTTCAAAGTGTTTTATGTTCTGGGGGATAAAGGAAAAGGTCAAATCAAAGGTCGATCCGATGACATTTGGCGCTGAATGTTGATTTGCCGGAAAAGTCAGAACCGTTCTTTACGCCAAAGCAGTAGTGTGTGCTCTTTAAATAGATGCTGATTTAATATCTCCTTGGTTTACTGACTATGTGTGTGTGTGTGTGTGTGTGTGTGTGTGTGTGTGTGTGTGTATATGAAACAAAATATGAAAATCAGTTTATCAAATTGTTCATGTTTCCTAACAGACCTGTTACAGTGATTAATTATTTAAAAGGCAAATATTTTGGATAGCTTAGAGTTTAGAAGTAGAATATTTAAATTCTTAGAATGTTTTATATGACATTTTATATATAACATTCTAAGAATTAAAATATTCTACTTAAATATAAATATAAATATTCTACTTATATATATATATATATTGTCTGTTCTGCCTTAAACCCCTAAACAGGGAGGATGAAGGATGAGGATGAGGGTGAGGATGAGGGTGATTTGAGGCTCTAAGGGGTCAAGAGAGAACGTAGCAGCTCTTAATATTTCATATCAATTCGAGAGGATTTGGTAAGTGAAGTGTGGAAGGACACGGGCAGTTTATGAGTTATAGGTTATTTGTAAGTATATCATAATATTTCACAGTTAATACATCCAGAAGATTTGATTTATGGACAGTTGAGGCATTGTGAATCGATCCATCAAGCATTTTAATTCAGGACAATTCAGTGCACTCTAGCAAAATAGTCCAAGAATGTAGTAATCCTTAATGCATTATAAATACAGGATTCACAGGACTACTTATTACATTTTGTATAAGTAAAATGAAACATTATGATTTAAAATTACTTTAGCGTAATTAATAAAAAAATATTGAGAAATCTACGATGATTTGTGAATAATGTCATTTATAATGCATTATAAATGAAGGTTACACGTGAAGTGTTAATCCATTAGTAATAATCAGATCATAATGTTATATAAAAAAAAAATTATGAATCATGATAGAGAAGTGACTATAATGTTCATAACAGCGGACAATTCTAAGTACATCCATCAATCCATCATCGTGTGCAGAGATGTTGGCGAGATCACAGGAAACTTGGGGCACAGGTGAGGGTTCACAACGGACGGGGTTCCAGCCCATCGCAGGACACAAGCACACACACACACACACACACACACACTTATTTCCATGTTTTTCTTTTGCTTCTCTAAAACTGCTGACCTTTGTTAAAAGTGCTATACAAATAAAATTGAACTGCATTGAACTGAATACACTCCAGGCAAAGTGCAAGCACCGACCAGATCAAAGCTCATGTCTTCAGACTGTGTGTGTAAACCGCAGTAATCAGAGGAAACCAGCGCGAGGTACCAGTGTGCTTATCATTAAGCTACCGTGCTGCTTTTCTAAGAACAGTTATAATGATTTATGAATGTGTGTTATTACATACTGTATGTATGCTACATTATATTATAAATACAGGATACACAGGGTGTGCTGACTAATTGGCACAAATTAAACAGTCCATTGTGCCTACATGTGTGACGACGGTGTTATTCATAAGAATCGATAAAGAGCGGTTATAAAGATTTATGAATACACGCGTTTCAGAATGTACTGGCACGGCTGTTGTTTTGTCTCGCTGCGGGTGTGAGGGTGAAACATGCAGCATGTGGAGGGTAGGAAGGTGTGAGGCAGAGCAGCAGTTGGTTTGTGTAGTGTGTGTGTGTGAGTGTGAGTGTGAGAAGTGGACGCGGCTGCACCCTCCTCAGTGACCCAGGATGAATAATGTATGCTGGTGCGGAGGTTAGCGCGAGTTTCTTTTCCTCCCTCCCTCCAATTAGAAAGCGTTCGCGGCGCTGCAGCGCAGACTTTTCCTCTCTGTTGCTGAACCCTGAACCCCCCGGAAAATTATTCCTCAGCACCTCTCAATCTTTCTTCCTTTTCCTCTCTGCTCTCTATACCTCTGTTTGCACCTCTCTCTCTCTCTCCCTCTCTCACACACACACACACACACACACACACACCTCACGCCTCGCTCTCTAGGTGCCTGGGGAACCTGATGCTATTTCTACCTCAGTGATTAATGTGGAGAGAGCGTTTCCTGCACACACTTCTCCTCCTCAGTGCAGGAACGTCCGTTTCCTTTCGTGTTCTTTATTGTGGATCTAACAACCGGTAACGAACGCTGTAAATAATCGACCCACTAGATCTGATGTCAAAACGGATCATTGTTAGAATTCCTGGGAATTTGAAGCGAGATTAGATACCGAGTCCGAGCCACTTGAGATTTTACTGTGATTTTCATTCAGTTTGGAATTTTCTTACACAATAGTTTCCTTTATCAAAGAACGTACACTGTAAAAAAAAATTTTTTTTTTTACAGTTTTTGCCAATAAATTTTACAGTGTTTCCTCTGTTTTTTTAAATGACAGTAATTATGATTAA
>JAQMYK010000015.1:26452452-26462780 GCA_030014345.1 Clarias buthupogon
GAGCCTGGCCGGGGAATCGAACCCGGACCCTGGAGGTGCAAGGCGACAGTGCTAACCACTACACCACCGTGCCGCCACATTTCATACACATTTCCATAATTTTCTTTCGGTTCTGTGAAAGCTGCTTTGCGACAATGACGATTGCTAACGTCAGACCTGTGATTAACAAGATGCGACGACACACTCACGTCACTAATGTAGTGCTAACATTTAACTGTACACATACACGACTCACGTGGAACATATTCAGTTTATCACGATTGCTGTTTAAAGCATTACAACCAAATATAAACATCTGGGCTCGATTTCTACACAAATATCTTTTATGTTTCTGGTGCCGAGTCAATTAAAATTGCAATTCTATAAGTATCATGATTTTATAAATATTCTGATTCGATATTACACCCCAATTCCCAACCCCCCCACCCCCGATTTTGTTACAATTTTACAATTTTAAACCTTTATAAAGAAACATTTAACGAGTAATTAAATGTAGTCCGTTCCTTATAACATTAGATTTCTCAAAAAAACATGCGCATCATTTAAACAATACAAAACAAACTTCAAATACAAGAGTTTAACATTTAACTTTAAATCAAACAAACAAACAAACAAAAAAAACTACATTGTTACTGAGCAGCATTATCTCTGTCATCCGCCATAATTATTATTTCTAGACAAACTTATTTCAGTAATTCACTCCTACACACGGGATGGAAAGATTTAAACGCCTCTAAAGTCTCAAAACTCACCTTGACAGTGATCACGGCGGGTCGAGCGGCTCAGAGAGAACGACCATGGAGTTAGAATAAGGGGTGTACAATCTTTTGACTGGTAGTGTATACATTATATACTGTATATATATAATTTTTCTGCCTGTTAGTATGTTTTTCTATCGCCGCTAGCGTATCTGTAGCTGTGCTGTCACTTCAACGTCTTCAGGTTGGTGAAATTTAGTTTGAATTTGTTGCTGTGTTCAAACTCAAACTTCTCACACAGACAGAATTTCACTGGTAACCGTATTCGAATTGTATTTGCAGTGGCACAAAATCGCCGTCTCCAAACTTAACTCTTGATCAAAAATGTTTTTGATGTACAGTTTTTTTTCTTCTTGAAACATGATAAATACTGTTGAAGGTAAATAATAATAATTACCTTTGTGGGGTTACTGTAATGTGGCTACAAAGATAAACACTGTGATCCGGCATTCTTTAATAAATAAGTTGTCATCATCAGCCACTTGCTTTAGTACTTCAGGACGTCATATTATGGGAAATAACCCACTTTCGGGTGGTCATGTTACAGAATATTCACCTCGTTACTCAGTATTTTACTAAAACCTTCACAATACAAACACGTGGCATTTAATGCTGACATATAGCATTAAAATAGCTTTAGAAAAATAGCTCTTTTTGCTGTTGTTCTTTAATCAAACAGGCATCAATGAAAATGATTTTACTGTTCTGTTTGGGATGGAGTTTGAGATACGCTGGTGTGAGAAAAACAAGACTGACTAAGCTGCATCCCTAACGATCATCCCTGAGTGTAACATTCAGTGACTGTCATCACCATCTCTATTAAAGTAAGTTGATTAATCTAATCCATAAAGGCATGAGACTCAGAGATGATCGTTACCAAAGGGACTGCTGGAGGAAACTGGAATATCTGGAGGAAACCCTCCAAGCACAGGAAGAACATGCAAACTCCACACACACACAGGTGAGCCTACTTACAACTACAACTCCTACTAATAACAATAATAAACATGTTTTTTCCCCATCAGCCGCATCCCAAACCTCATCAGCTATGGTTCCCCTCTGGTGCTACATCAGTGTTTGAGACCGGGGACGGCCAAGGGAAAGACCTGGTCACCCAGCTTCCAATTCTGTCCGAAAAACTTCATCCACCTCTCTCATTGTCTTCTCTCAGATGTCCTTGTGTCTCACACTCTGATCCTTTTTTCGCTTCACCTTGATCGTCTTTATTCATCATCATCTAACACATGCAACTGTACATGAAAGCTCTCACACACACACACAGTGTTCTTTAAAGCAGTCACATTTATTGGTGTTCTCTGTACACAAATGCACCCATGCACGCACGCACACACACACACAAACACACACACACACACAGCAGCTCATCACACTGCTGCACAGCTTAAGGGCATCATTTCCACAATCTTTACTAAAAAATAAATACAAGACTCAATAAAATGCAAAAGCCCAGAATTCATGTAAACTCTGAAAACATTTCTTTCTTTCTTCTTTTTTATTACAAAAAAAGCAACATTTAAAAAAAAAAGTAAAAAATTAAAAAACTAATATATATACACAAATCTGTACAAAACTTACAGAAAGTGATGCTTACTGGTTGTTCAAAGCTTTCGGTCAGAGTGAGGCGTCGCCCGTACCAAAACACACACACACACACACACACACCAGCATTAACGGCGTGTCTCTGTGTCTGTGTGAGTGCTGGTGTCTACAGAAAGGTGCCCGAGGTGTATCACGTGCGCCGCTACGACTCTCGTGAGCGTCACAGCCTTTAGAGGAAGCTCGCTTCATTAACTCAGATTTTTTTTCCCTCTTTTTTTTATTTTAGTATAAAGACTTTTACTACAGCAAAAGACAAAACTTCATGCAGTCGTCCGTATCAGTGCAGTTACACAGTTCCGCGTGTTGGAATGAATATTTCTCTCAGTATGAACCGACTAAATCGTTTTCCGCGGCACAGCTTTGTTAACAGATTTAGCAAAAAACTTTTGCCGTTTCATTTTATACAACTGAAGAATAAACAAAACTGAACCCCTCCCTACTGGACATATAGGGAATGAATTAAGGCTACAATATTAAACTGTCTTTTTATCTGTTCATATTTACGCGTAATATCCGGCAAGTCGCAACATCTACAGTATCATCGATCGTCCCGTCGCCAAACACGAGCACTAGTGGCGTATTCGCTGTTGCTATGGAAACTATATGCTTTGATATAAATCTGCGCTGATGTTCTAGAGAATCAATCAACAACTTCTGACCAATCAGAATCCAGGATTCAACCGCACCGTGGTGTAACAGCTTTGAGCACACACATGGAGTCATTTAGGATGTTGTGCTACACTTTTTTTTTGTGCAATTATAACCAAAACTGAACATTGAGTAGCTTAGATAAATGAAATATTTTGGACTATTACAGTGACCAACCATAAGGACCTGGCAGCTAATTGGACACGTTAGCTTAGAGTGGTTAAAGTTGTCTTTTAGACCAGTGTCTAAGAGTTTTCTTTAATAGAGCTTAATCATCTGATAATGAAAAACATAAAGTTAAATAAAATGTCTTAATTTGGATGCCTTTAGTTAGCAGGGTTTTTTTTTTTCAAAGGATTCATCCCTTTATACTGAAAATAAAGAATGAAAATAAGTCATTCATAAAAAAAACTTCCAAATGCTTTAAAGTCGCTCTTCCGCCTCTTGTTAACTAAACCTCACATTTTAGCAATCTTCTTTACATACACTATTTAAAAACCTACACTAAAATACTTGCTCTTCCTCTCACACACATGACTTTACTTCTCATCTTCATAACAACTTTTCTTGGTGTTAGCTTTTTTTATTTCTAAACCATCCCATCTTGTGTCACTCTTCCAAATGACGTCCTGACACACATCACAATCCCAGTGCAATCCCTTAAAGTCTGACTTAAACCAAAACTTTCTGCACTTCATTTAAACCTTAATTACACCTTGGTTTGCTTTTCCTTTTGTGTCCAAAGATGGAAAAAATATTGAACGGTTTTCAGCACGTGTGCACACAGCTAATATTTCATTACTAACTCATTACTATTCATCATTAATTATATTACTTCCTGTAATAGATCAATAATCACAGGGTACTTTTGTCTTATCACCGAACCGGTTCAATAAGCCTGGTGTCAGCAACTAAAAAAATTAGCAAAAACATTAATTTTTCTTAACTTGTACAGTAAAGGTCTGCTCAACTTTTTTGGTAGAGCGCATTCTGAGTCATTATGTCTTGTTAAAAAATGTGTTGAACCTGATTGAGCTATGTCTACCGATTGGTTGATATATGCTTTGTTTTAGAAAATCCACTAGATGTCGCTGTTTTAAAAAAAAATAGTTTGACTTTCTAAATGTATTCCTTGCAAACCACAAGTAATAAAGTCAATCGAAAAAACCTTTGTGCTGATCAACCATTTGGAAGAAGCCTATATTGGGGTCCAATATTAATATTGTTGTTTTTATTGCACCAGGGTGGGAAAAAAAAAAAAAAAACAAGCAAGGAAGTTTTGTTTTCATTGGGTTAATACGGCGTAATATCTGTTAAGACATTCAGAAAAAGTTTAGGAAGCAAATGTTCCCTGGTATAATATAGCTGGACCTCACTTGTAGCTTGTTGCTTAAGTTACACAGGAGCATAATGTGATGTACACGAATAAAAATATACATCTAAACAACCTACCAAGAATGGGTGTGGTATTGGCCGAGGTGCAGGTACAAATCTAAGGTGATACCCATTTTATAAAAAGGGGGTTTGAATCTTAAGATCTAATCAATTTCAACACAATAAAGATTAACTCAGTTTCTTAAAGAATTAATCTCATATCATTACTTAAGATATTTGCATATTTATTTTAGGTTACTTAAATTTACAATTTCAAAAAAGTGCAAATTGATAGCAAGAATAATCCTGCAAAACGTTTTCGCCAAACGAGGGTCATTTCTAGCTGAAGCCAGATCGATCTTCTGACGCATACTTTAAAAATCTACACGTTGCTACAACAGTGTCAAAGGCCACAATCTGATTGTCCTACGTTTTTTTTCTATCAGTTTTATATTGATTTCACAGTTAATGCCCATATAAAATCATAAAAAATTTAAAATGAACTTTTCCGCATAATGCTTATAAACATTGCTGCATATACCATGACAATTTCATAAGTTGTAAACATTTTTTCCCTCTGGCAACACAAGGGCAGTAACTTAGCACAGGTTTAAAATTGCTTAAATCGTAAAAAAAAAAAAAAAAAAAAAAAAAACTTTAGTAGTTTTTATTTTTGTTTTTCCTTTGTTATAAACACCTTGTAGAAGGTGCGTTCCTCTCTTAAGAGGAACGGTCATCATGTGGACTTCCATCTGAGTTTTCCGTTTCCCCCTCAGATATCGCCTGCATGGGTGTTGTGTAATGCCGACTACGTGTGCTGTAACGACTGGAGTTCGCAGCTGGTGGTAACCTTGAACGGCCTTGTCTGGAAGAACTAAAAACTTTCGAGGAGAACCCCTCCACGGTAGTTTTTGGGTAGGGGCTATGAAGAATCTCAGCGGCTCTCTCCGGAGACTGCGGCTGGAACGGCGAAGGGAACCCTTCGGGATGCTTCGTACCTTCTGACAGGGAGTCACTGAGAGTTCGTGATGCAATGGGACTTTTCAGGATCTCAGTCGCTGATATACGGAAGCTTGAGTCCGAGCGACTGCCCCTTTTAAGAAGAAGTTGTTTGAATTCCTCGCTGGAGGTGTTCGACTTTTTGACGCTCCTGTATATTTGGCTTGATGCTCGTTGCGAGCTTGTTGGTGTAACGGGGGTACTTGGGGAGGTGGCAGGAGAGGAAGTGGAACTCCGAACGGCTACATCTCCTTTTGAGTCCTTTCGGCCAAGGACTTTCCTTTTTGACCTTGAAAAAAGATTATACATTTATCTATAGCGTAAATTCAGTATTTGGTAAAAACAAAAAATAAATAAAAACTCACAGGATAAACCTTAAAGTTAAGTCATACCTGTGAATCATGGCAAAGAGATCTTCAGTTGTACGGGTTTTAGTAGGGGAAAGGAAAACACTGTCCTCCTCAGTTGTTGATTCGTCTGTCAAAGGAGATGCTAATGGTTCACTCGGTGTGGATTCTGCAAAGAAATTTCAAAAGTAAGCTAGCAATTAAAATAGTTTTTCGTTCTGACTCTGAAACAGTGACTAACCTTTGCTGAAGTAATCCTCAGTATCAGATGTAGACACTTCCCCCACGGTCTCCTGTGAGGCACTTCTGGTTGGACCACCTGATGACACTGACTCCTCTCTATGAATGCTGGCGCTGCTACTTGAATCGATTTCTGAAGTTTCCACTGATGAGTGAAGAATCAAATCAGGCACTTGGTAAAATTTCTCAGATCTTGTAGAGAGTGTGATCAGATGATCAGGTAGTGATTCTGTTTGGGGGTTTTCTTCTGTTGACTCAAGCACCACTTCCTGCTCTTTCTCTGTTTCCATACTGCTCTGAGGAAAAAAGAGTTCCTCTTGTTCAGGAGGTCCCTTTTTTCGTCCTGATAAGTCTACCATCGTGTCATCTCGGCTCATTTCTTCAGAGGTTGTGCTGAAAGCACTGGTGCTCCAAAGAGATGCTGGAGCTATCCTGTCAAATCTGTTTCTTGTAAAAGAAATCCTTGGTAGACTCCCAAACTCTTGCTCCTCTGTAGGAGTAATCATAGGTTCACAGTTATCTTCAGAAGGGGATTCACTAGTGAGGTGTTTATAAGGAGAAGGCTTTCTGGACTCATTGAGTTGGCACATTGTGGGTCTCTTCGGTCTAGTGGAAGCATCTGTGCAATACAGATTGTGGGTTTCTTGACCAGGTTTGCTAACGGAACGTAGTTGGACAGAATGAAGCATCATTGGGGTGATTTCCAAAGGACTGCTGCTGCCAGGATCAACGCTTTCAGTCGTGGGTATAGCCACTGTGTTATTAAGAATATGAATGTGGTTTCTGTGGGATAAAGGCTTCTTGCCATTATGAAGGGCACTTAGGTCAAGATGGGTGGGGGGTATAATGGGTAGCTCAAGGTCCTCTTTGGATGTGTGCTGATGCAGTGAAGTGAGGGAGGACTTCCTCTCTGGAACTTTTGGTTTCCTTTTTCCACCAACAGGAGACAATGGATTAGGGTTTGGGAAAAAAGCAGAAGATGATGTTGGTGTCTCAGACTGGCTGGAATAGCCACTGGAAGGGGATGCTAGATTTACCAGCTTCTCTGGGGAGGGCAGTCTAAATTCAGTTTCTACAGATGGCAGTGACGGACTGGCAGTCCTTGAGCCAGGCTGTGACTCTGAGCTCTCTTTTGACTTCGTGCATTCAATGACTGTTGTCCCTGCTGCTGTGCTGGAGTTTGACAGTGATCTGCAAGTATCATTGGATTTCAAGTCATTCACAACCCAAAGGTCTGCATAGTCAGACTGGATAACTTCCTTATTCTTTAAGGACTGTTTATCTGTAGAGCTGAGCAAAGCCACATCTGGAATCTGGTTAGAAACTTGCCCAGTGCAGGCCTCCACCAGCTCCTCGTCTGCTCCCTGGTCACAGCGGTCATCTGTCGCCAATGGTGAATTCCTGTCCTTGGAAGACATCAGTAAGTTCTGCTCAGGTGGTATCTTTGGTTCACTCATTTCAGGAGTTAATCTAGCATGGCTGCTAATTTTCTTTAATGATGAGCAGCGTTCTGGAGGCAATGGCTTCACCTTTGGCTTCTTTAGAGAAAGGCTGTGTTTCTTGTTTAATGCATGACCTCTGTACCTTTCCTTTTGCTGGTCAACAGATGCATAGTTGTATGTGAAGCTTTTACTATCTTTAAGTCCGCAGTCAAAGTGCATGGAGGTATAGTAGCCCTCGGCATCCACAGAGAAGTGAGACATAGTGTCAGCCTTGTCAGAAGGAGGTTTATCTAGGCTCTCAATTGTGGCTATGCTAACAAAGCTGGGACACTCTAGGCTGCCCTCCCCTTCCCTAGAGCCCTCAGGGCTGAAGTCTTTCTGGCAGCAACTGTTGTGCTTATGTTGAGGATAGCTCCAGTCTGCTTCGCTTGCTGTGCTAACTCCACCATCATCTAGCATGTCAGTTGCATTGGAAGCAGAAGATCCTGTTCGGTGACCCCGCAGATCATGCAGCCTGTCTCCAGAGAATGGCTCAGGAGAATCTTCAGTGATGTTAAGAGCTGTGTTTAGAGACAGCTCTGAGTCACAGTGTGTCAGAGGTGGTGAGGCAGCAGGAGGAATCGTCTCTGATGTCTGTGAAGGGCACGTGGAACTGCTGCCACTCCAGTTTCCACTGGAGGATTGGTGGTCATCCTTGTGGTCAATCTGGCTGGCCAGGACTCCAGCATTGGAGTGTATAGGACTGCTGAACGTGTCAGAGCTCGACGAGATCTCGTCGGTTTTACATGGCAGATTTGACCGAGCTCTCTGTATCCACACATGCTCTGGGCTCTCAGGATGCTGGTTAAAGCTACCTAGCTGCCTCTCTGGCTGCAACTGGGCATCAGTGCTCCCTTCTTCATCTTTTAGCATGTTCTTTCCTGTTACTGAAAGGAATTGTTCTCTTTCAAATGGTGAAAGATCTCCATCGTCGTTATCACTGCCGATCTGGACTTCTTTTAGTAATCGAGCGCTTTCTCGAGGAAGGCTATGCGAGCGCAATTGGGAGCTGATGGAGGTGGTGAACATGGTATCCGAACTGTCTGGCAGGGACGGTATGTTTCCTGCGGAATGGGAAAGTGGAAAAGTCGCACTCTGACCCCTCTGAGCTCTGATCCGTCTACGAGATGGTGCTGCAACAGCAATCACAAAGTCTTCCGTCTGGCAGCCAGAGTCTCTCGTGTTGAGACGAGTGGGTGTGAGGTTCTCTTGGCG
The DNA here is from genome assembly GCA_030014345.1 of Clarias buthupogon. Lineage (NCBI taxonomy): Eukaryota > Metazoa > Chordata > Actinopteri > Siluriformes > Clariidae > Clarias > Clarias buthupogon. The sequence goes on from JAQMYK010000015.1 coordinate 26,461,135, forward strand.
AGCTTCAGGGCTGGAGTGCACTAATACAGGCTGCTCACTAGCTGCGGGAGACTCATCAGAATCTGGGGAAGAGGGATACCGTTTATTTATTGATTACCAGTAAATGTAAAGCACTGACCAAGAGCAGTTAAATTATATAAAATAATGTGATAAAATAAAAAAAAATAAGACAAAAAGGATTACCAAAGTCTTGCTGCAGTTGTCTTGGAATGCCCGTGATAGTTTTCCGTCTTCGCAGCTTCCGTCTCCTCTGTAGCACTGACTGAGAGTAGACTAGCGAGCAGCGAACACTGGCATCTCTGTCGAACCCGGCCCCTGTAAAGAGCGCCAAGACATGAGGAGCTGCTCTCTGCCAATCCCTCCCGTTTCTCACACTCTGCCCACACGGAGGCTGTTAACTCTAGCTGCTAGACGTCTCATATGATTTCCCACAATATGATTAAACTTTAAAGCATTGAAACAGATTGTTTTTTTTTTAATATTATTAAAAATGATTGAATAAACATTTATGACTGATGTGTATGGATGGGTGTCAGTGTTGCGCACAAAACACAAATGCATGCAAGGGAAAAAATGGGAGTCACTGTTATGGAGCTACAACAGAGAACCGCTACAAACGGAATAAAAAAACTTCCAATTCGTTTTAACATTATTTTTTACCGGGTGAAAAAATTAACATTTCTAGCAAAGTTCACAGAGAATGCAAGTTCACAGGGACTGATTAGCTTTATGGAATTCTTTTTTAATAAAGATCATGCTAATTATCGTCATTGTTAGCGCTTACGGATAGAATATGTATTTAAACTAAATCCAGAGTGGATCAAACCTCTAAGAGTTAGATATCTACAGGCTTGGTTAACTTTATGCAAAGATAAAGATCATTTCCTGTTAGTGTTTTCATGGTAAAATAATCCTTTTAAGCTTCCATTCCAGCCCGGAGCGGACCAATTCCCTTACACCCCTTTTGTAATTTTAATGCAGCTAATTAGCATGCGCGGAGCAGCGTCTCACAGCTTTGCATTTTCTGGCACAGATTAAGGACTGAGGACAGCCAGAAAGGCGTCAGCATTTATAACATGACTTGGACATTTGAATTAGAAGCCTAGCCTTTATTATTATAATCATTTTTTTAATCATAATAATTTTACTGTTTAAAAACAGTGGCTGCTTGAAATTGAGAAACAAAATTTTTTTTTCTGTAGTGGATGGAGGGTTTGGGAGAAATGAGGCATGGACATTAATGGACATTTAAAAGATGTCTCACTGAGGAAGGTGGACGCCGGCGAGGGACGAGCAGCGATGGAGGAATCCTCTGAAAACGACACGCACAGTTCAGTGCATGTACACAAAAAATAAAAAAATAAAACACCTACAGACTGTGTGTGAAAGGAGAACTGTGAGACTCAGACCCCGCCGAGACGCGGGTAAAGATAAAACGACAACAAATAACAAACTTGTGCGAAGAGCAGCCGTAAGTTAGAATCCAGCAGTACGCTAGCTCGCTAACTCGACTTCTAGCGGAATGAAAAAGGCTGATAAACATAAATCTGATTATTTTAAACATGTATTCAGCTTATATTTCATCACAATAAATGTTAATGACTGAATGTTAAATATTTGTTTAGTTAGAACAATTTGTAGAAAAT
>JAQMYK010000016.1:342038-357008 GCA_030014345.1 Clarias buthupogon
ACTTGGTGGTTGTGGGGTTTGAACCTGGGATCTTCCGAACCGTAGTCCAATGCCTTAACCACTGAGCTACCCCTGGTGCAGCCTGGTGCAGCCGGTATATATTGCCCTGTTGATGACTGTCCTGGGTGTGGAGTGATTGAGAACATTGTTCTGTTGTTTTTACTGTATATAATTAGTACACTTGTCTTATGTCATTTTCAGTGAGCCAAAGACAACTTTCCCACTTTTATATCTTATCTTAAAAGCCTACCTAGGCATTCCCTGTTCACACTGTCACCACATGTTACTGACCCCAGGTTACCCCATACCTCATCTCAGGGTTACAGTAGCATGCAATCATAATGCGCAACACATGAACTACACCTGTATAATTATATAAAATCACGTGTAACACACACACAATGCAGCCAGATTGCACAGCTGGCCTTACATCACTTTGGAAACAACAATAATGGAGTCACACACAATGAGAACACACTCACTTGCACGTACAGACACACAGAGTAAATTTAGAAAGTATACAGATCTGTTTATTTGTTATGCTTTACTGTGTTGTGGATTTGATTTGAAAAATATAACTTTAATTTGGACCTGTTTATTTTCACTTAACCTCCTGCAATGATGCATCATGGAACAACTCCATACCACTTGGACACATTTCTGCAAGCTTTCCATGCCTGGATTTGGACAGTTTATCCCATTCTTCATAGCGGATTCCCTCACGCACCTTCAGAATGGACATCGAGCAGCTGTGAACTCCTGAAGATCTTCAGATGTCTCCAAAAATGTTTGATGGGCTTTAAGTTTGGACTTTTGCTGGACATTTAGGGACTTGTCCCAAGACTTGATACTCCAGAGTTGTTTTGGCTGTATGATTAGGGTCACTGTCTTATTGAAACACGAAGAGTTTGTGTGCTTTGGAGCAAATGTTCTTTAAAGGGGCTCTAGTATGGAGAATCCATTTTTTTTTTAGTAATGTTCAGATACTCAGACAGGCAGTGTACAAACAAAAAAGTGGGGGGAAAAAAGAATTCCATACTTTTTTTTTTTTTTTTTTTTACAAGGCTCCCCCAGCTTGTTGCTCAGCTCTGCAGTCCCTGCATTTGCAGGATTCAAATATCGCCAAAGCAAAAACAGCATACCGTGATAATTTGCCATGCCCTTTTCTTATGGTGCCTTGGTGCCATATTTTAAAAACATCATCTAAATTATTCAAATATATTTGGTAGAGATCACGTGACCCACCAAAGGCAATGCTTTGTTGTTCGATCACTCCCTGACTCGGAATCCTGAATCTTTTGTTTTTGCATATATAACTTCTTACTGCATATATAGTGGTGAACGCTCAAAAAACAACCCCTAATACATTTGTATTCAAGATGCTGAGCTTTCAAGATCGGAATGTAATCCTGAATGGAGCCCGAGATGTTGGACAGATCTTGTATATGGGAATGACGTCGTAGTTGTTCTTCCCTGACTGGAGGTTGAAAAATTAGCTCTCAATCTGGATCCTGTCATAAAATCTTCTCAGGAGGGAGCTGTAACAACTGTGGCATTAGAGTCTGGAGTGGAGAAAGATGAATCTGTAGTTCCTATGGAGGACCCCACTGAGAAAAAACACTAAACGTTTTATTAAATGTTATACAAGTTTTTCATCCTTTAGTCAAAAGCATACAGAGGGCCATAAAATTTTATAAGATCACTATGATTCCGGTTAGTGACCAATTTAACTATTTTGGAATCAGAGTTGTTCCTTCATTACTTATCTTCTTGATAAGATTACAAGTGACATTTTCTGTTGGTCTCCACTCGATAGCCACTATTAAGAAGAATAAACCCTCCCAAGGTTTTTTTTTTTTTCCTTTTCTTTTCCAGTGTTACCTCTAACACCACATATGGGCTACTTTAAAGCGCTCAACACAACAGTAAAAGCTGCCCAGAGTTAGTCTCAAATCTATGCATCAATTAAAACCTCATGGTGGCTTATCTCTACCAGATTTTTTTGTCCTATGATTTAGACTTGGATGGATGTTGACTCCCCTGTGCCATGGCAAGCTGGAAAGGAATATTATGTATTCAATATCTCTACTCTTTACAGGAATATCCAAGAAAGTTCTGGAAAAGTTTGGTCCAAGTCACTCTATTAAAATTTGTAAAATGGTAGAAAAAATTATGTCAGTTTCCTTAAAGTGATTCTACCAACTTCTGGCACAATAATAATATTTGTACTGGTAATAAACCGTTTCCAAATCCTGGGTTGAATGTGGCATTTACACGTTAAAAGATCTATACAATATTTATGGACTCAAATCTTTCCAAATCTTGAAAGATGAAATTTCCTTGCCAGGATTCTCCTTTTTCTTGTACCCGAGATTAAGCACTGCGTACTATAAAACTTATGATGTATCATGGTCGACTAAAATCTCTCCTCATCCAATAGTACCACTACTTCCAGCTTTCAGGGTGGCGCACACACTGCCACAATGTGCTTCTAGATACGTACACATGCCAACCGCACAGTCTAATTTGCATGTTTCCAGACTTTGCTGCAGATATAGGTAAGAGTATCCTAAAACTCTTTTTTGGCTGTTCCCGTCAAGGGGTCACCACAGCAGACTACAATCCGCACAGGTTTTACGCTGGATGCCCTTCCTGATGCAAGCCGTCCCATTATATCCGGGCTTGACATATTATAGAGTATGGCAACGCTTCAACAGCGAGGCTTGAACCTGAATCCTCAGATCCCCAAACCAACAACCTAAAACCTTAGCCACCTGAGCCACCACGGCCCTTATATGCAAGAGTCGTTCATTTCTATGTCATTGGACAAACTTACAAAATCAGTGAGGGGTCAAATAATTATTTCCTCCACTGTATGTAAAAGAAAATTACTTGTGTCAAAACTAAGGTTTGAGGTATGATGCAGAAAAGGCGGGTTTGCCCCACTATCCTAAGCCAATTTCCATTTTACTTCACAGGATAGAATTAGTTCTTAATGAAAAACTATGCTGCTTGCTCATTTCATTAATTTACAACAAAGTGCAAGTTATTTTCCATAATGTATATGATGACAAATGTTATTAGTGTCATGTGACTTTTACTGAGGGGGGGGTTGGGGCTTCTAAAAAAAATTTCACTTCGAGATTTTGGGTGATTACGTGGAGGCTAATTGGTAAAATGGCAATATCTATTGCCAAAATCAAATCCAAAACGCAGTATATAACAAGGTGGTGAATAATTTTTTAATCCATTGTAAACAATATTTACACTGCACTGAGGAAGCTGTAAACTTGTTCATCCCAGCAGCATGCACACTGCAGAACTCACAGGATGATCCAACACAACACAGCAGCACATGTGGAAATCAGTAAGGGTTCATTAAACCCCAATTCATGCACCTGAGCTGAGTTTTAAATGCATGCACACTACATGTTGCACTCCACACAGATGGATCTTAACTGACTGTACAAGATGCATCCTTATTGGGCTGCAGAGACTCTTACGTTAACGCTGCCACATTGAGCAGAATATGGCCATAGAGATAAACAGGTCTGCCTTACTCCAAGATAAAAAAAACTCACATAACCTGTAACAGATATTTTCTGTGTGATCAACTCCTACATCAGCTAATGGCTCCATTATCTGAAGATAAATGGCTCCTCCAGAATGGTAAGCGGTAGTCTATATCAAAAGCTTAAACACACATACAGCACACACATCCTTTTACTATCTTTCCAGAGTGTTTCCAATCATATATGCAAACAAAAAGCATGTCACGAATATGAAATAATCCATAATTTGATTTAAATAAAACAATAATCAATTTACCAACCTTAATTAATTTTAATTAATAACTGTCAACCTTAATGTAATGTAGATATTTGTCTTCTGGATGCTGTTCTGTCAATATCAAGTTAGAATAAAAAGGTGATAGTTAATATCAACATTTTATTAAGTTGATATAAGTTGAGGAAAATTCAGTAAAGCTGGAGGTTCATTCATTCAATACTTTATGCCTTCTTATAATGAACCTGATGTACCTAAAATAATTAAGAAATAAGTTCATGATTTTATAAACATTTCTGGCTGATGTGGCCTAGCAGGCGGGTCAGCCTGGTCTTCATAACTGTCCAGCCCCTCATTAACACACTTAAATTTACACATCAGGAAATTAAAATGTGTCATCTGAATATTGACATATTAATATCATCTGAATCTGATAGTCGCCTTTGATCTCAAACCCAAATGTGCTCAGTGTGTACCAAACATAAATGAACTGGCCTTGCCACTTCAGCTGTATGATCTCCTACCATTTACCTTCTGAGTTCCTCAAAATAAAGACATGAAATGCAGATTTAACTTGAATTTTCTGCAAAAAAAAATTTTCAGGATAAATGGCTCTCACCAGAACATACCAAATATGCTAAGTTTAAAGGTCTACAAGTTCTCAGAGCTGCTTTGAACGCTTACAAATCCCCTGACAAAATTAAAACTCTTGGACCAATCTCAGAAAATAGTTTCTAATTACAGAATCCTTTGCTGTTATCCACCAGAGAAAACTCTACTGCAACTACATTAAACTCAGTGAAACAGTAAATCATCGTTCTGATGACAATATTCACCTCGACATGGACAACTACTTAAACTAGAGCTCAGTATGAGCAGACAGTCTTGCTAAAGGATCATGGATGCCACAAGCAATATCATAAGTTTGTATATTATCTTAAAGTTGCAAAGAAAAAAATTATTTTATTAGCTGCACAATACAGTGAAACCTCGGATTGTAAGTAACACGGTTTGTCCATACCGCAAGACGAGCAAAGATTTTTAATAAATTTTGACCTGGAAAACGAACAAGTCTTGGTTTACGAGTACTGAGTATCATGTAGCACGCATGCGCTTCTTGTTTTGACGCCGAGCATCACGTGAACTGAGCCAACGTTTTTTCTCTCTCTTGCGCTGCGGAATTGTGGTTGTTCCCCTGCTGGGTCTTAGTGCGAGTCTCTTACTGATATCAACATCCGTGCACGCATGTACTGAACACAATAACACTGTGACCACGTGTGTGTGCGTGAAACGTGTATGGGAGTTATAAGTATGTTCTAAGATGGCACCAGGGACGTTGGCTGCCGTCACGACTGCTCCGACCTATTTTACTTTGTTTTCGTCTTTAAAGTTAATTTTCAGTAATCTTAAACCGGCTAATTCATCACCATTGAGAGCATTAAGTACAATAGAGATAGTCTTATTTCTATTGGTGTACAATGTACTCCTAATCAACGTTTTTAACTCCGGATCCGAGCTGGCCGAGTGAGATCCTGAGGGAGAACAAAGGACGCGACCCGAAGCGGCGGCCCTAAGGGAAACGAGTCAGCGTCAGGAACAGGCTGAGAGCTTGTGCACACCGCATACCTCTGCCTAGCATCCTGCTCGCCAACGTCCAGTCACTAGAGAACAAGCTGGAACTACTGTTCATCAAATGTCGTCCGTTTTATCTTCTTCAATAGTTTAGTCATGATCAGCGTCGTTTATATCCCGCCTCAAGCGGACACGGACACTGCCTTATGCGAGCTGCATAAGGCACTCACACAGCACCAGACACAACACCTGAACTTCTATCAACACATCACCTGCCCCACCAAGGGCGAAAGGACACTGGATGCTATACTACAGTCAAGGACGGCTACAAGGCACAATCTTCAGCAAAATCGGTGGCCGTGTTCCAGGACGCACTCAATGACTGGGACATGTTTCAAAACCGCTCCGATGACATCAACGTGTTTACGGAAGCAGTTGTGGGATTCATGGGGAAACTAGCGGATGATACCGTTAAAAACAACAACATCAGAACGCTTCCCAACCAGAAGCCATGCGTGGATAAAAACACCCACGACGCTCTGAGATCTCACATCACTGCCTATAACGCGGGACATGGACCCGTACAAGGCTGTGTCATAACGTGCGGAAAGCGGTGAAAGAGGCGAAGCAGCGAATGACTCTAGGAGCCTGTGGCAGGGACTAAGAACAATAACGGACTATAAAGCACCAACATCCGGTATGACGGACACGAATGTGTTTCTGGCAGACGAGATGAACACCTTTTATGCTCGCTTTGAGGCTGCAGCTAACGACACTAGCAATGCTAATGCTATCGGTGCTAACTGCTACAGACACTCACCCTTGGGCACCTGGGACTCAGCTCATCTCTGCGTCAGTGGATCTCCAACTTCCTAAATGGCAGACCACAGGCAGTAAAAATGGACGGACATGTCACAGCCTCCATCACTCTCAGCACTGGAGCCCCCCAGGGTTGTATTCTGAGCCCCCTGCTGTACACATTGTACACGCACGACTGCGTAGCCTCTACCAACTCCACCACCATCATCAAGTTTGCTGACGACACCGTCATGGTGGGCCTGATCACTGACAAAGATTGCCTACATGGAGGAGATCTGGAGAACCAGAGGAATAATCTCCTTCTAAATGTCAGCAAGACAAAGGAGTTGATAATGGACTTTAGTACAAAGCAGGAAACGAACTACCAGACCCACATCATCAAAAAGAGCCTAGTGGAGAGAGTGGACAGTTTCAGATACCTTGGTGTTCACATCACGCAGGACCTGTCATGGTCCTGTCACATCAACACTGTGGTGAAAAAGGTCCGGCAGCGTCTCTTCCACCTCAGACGCTTGAGAAACTTCAGACTGCCCTCCAGGGTGCTCAGGAATTCCTACTCCTGCACCATAGAGAGCATCCTGACGGGAAACATCATGACCTGGGTCGGAAACAGCACCATGCAGGACAGACGAGCTCTACAGAGGGTGGTGCGCTCAGCTGAGCGCACGATCCGCACTGAGCACTCAATCTACAGCAAGCGGACCAAGGCCAGGAAGATCGTGAAGGACCTCAATCACCCCAGCAATGGACTGTTCTGTCTGTTGAGGTCAGGAAAGACCGTACCCCAAACATTCCATAATTCTATATTTTCTAAATTGTATAGTTGTTTCTTTTCTTATATTTTTCATATATTTTTCTTATATTTCTCTTATTTTGTACTGTACAGATATTTTATTCCTGTAAACTTTTTATTTGATTTTTTAAATAATTTTTTATTTTGTGTCTGTATGCGTGTGTACAGCGCGCATGTAAAGCAAAAGCAAGTCTCATTAGAGAGGTTAAAGATCCATATTCTCTCTCTGCTCAAGGCTCAGCCTGCTCTTTTTGTATGTGTGCGCGCGTTCACCTCCTACTTTCGCCTTCACTGACACACACACTTTCTCTCTGCTCTACACAGGAACATTGCTCTGTCGTGATTAATAAAGTGCAGGTTAATTTGTTTAATTTTTACTTTACAGCAGTGATTGCGTTAATGTGTCGCTCAACCATGTGTCAGAGAGTTTTTTTTTATTTTTATATTTTGTGTTAATTATTTTTATGTATTTTTGTTTTGGGCTGTGGAATGAATAATTTGAGTTTCTGTTATTTCTTATGGGAAAATTTGATTTGGTTTACACACGTTTTGGAATACGAGCCCGCTGCCGGAACGATTTTTTTTTTCTTATTTTGTCTCTCATAGTTGAGGTATATCTATGATGAAAATTACAGGCCTCTCTCATCTTTTTAAGTGGGAGAACTTGCACAATTGGTGGCTGACTAAATACTTTTTTGCCCCACTGTATATACTGTATTTTTGTGTAACCGAACAAATCAACAGGGAAAAACTTGCATTTGATTTGTGTAATTAGTTTTTTTTTGTACAAGTTAATCATTAATGTTTTAAAAAAGACTTATACAGACTAAACCAAAACAATCAAATAAAAGTGCAAACTACACAAAGGAACAAACATTAGGACTGTGTGTTTTGTGTGCTTTGAAACTGGATGATAAATAATGGAGCTTTTCTGTTTATCTTTCATGCTGTTCTGAGGCAACGCAGCACGATTACAGACTTGATCCAGTTCACTCTATAAAATAGCAAACAAGAATGGTGGTGCATTTCTGTCTTTCAGTGTCTCTGGTCCTGTGTGTTTGTTTATACATAGGATTAAACACTGTTGCTATAGTAATAATGATTTTCCAGTGACTAGATAAGATAAGCCTCCTTTGTAATATCAGGTTTAACTGTCACTGCTCACAGCAGCCTGTAAGGAAATATGAGCTTCATACATGAGAGCCAAACACAAGAATTGTTTAAATATTGAGCAACAGACATTAGAAAATGTAGTAAGAACTGTAGGAAAATGTGGTGTTCTATAATGAATGCTCACAGCACCGCTAGATCACACAGAAAAACGTATCCTGAAGCCAGTGTAGCCTCCTGCTCCCTTACAAACCCTCTCTTCATTTTACACCCACTCTCTTGACACGTGTCAGTCTGAGGATTTTCTTTTTTCCTCAAACTGAGGACAACCCATCTGGAACCATGGTTTTACTGAAAACTATTTGACGACCAAATGTTATCAGAAGCAGAACCAGAGCCTCTCTCTTTTCCACTCTCCATTTCTCCATCTTGCTTCCTTGCTTTCGTCGGCTTGGCATCTAGTAAATGAACTCTAAAAACCATATGTGAACCACCTGCCACACAGAGCACGAACACACGAGAGCCACAAACACCGCTATTTATGAACAAATGACAGTTAGCTTGTCATCCTGTAGTGAGCTACAGTGATACAGTAGTTCACTTGAAATGAAAGCCCTGTTAAAATTTTAATTGTTGTACACAAACGGCTCATTGCTGGACATTAGTAAGTTTAATGTTTCCAGAACACACGTGCAAGAGAAGCTTCATGCAAAATGCTTTTGCTCATTTCTACACAGGCCTTTCTACACAGGCATTTCTACACAGGCCTTGTATGGTTTTAGAAAATCATTCAATTTGAATCTCCCTAAATGCAAAATTTAAAACATGCAAATAAACTAAATTAAATGGTCTGAAGCATAAACAGTAATGAATGTTATAATGATTTGTGCTTGCCTGAATGCAATGCTAAATGTGTGAAGTCTATAAAGTGTTCTTTATTTGTTTTTTGAACCTAATTAAGTTTTTTTTTTGGTAAAATGTAGAACATCAAAATAGCTATAAATATCTAAAGCACGCACTCGATCGCACAGAATACATTAACAGGGAAAAAGATGATGGTTAGTGGATAATCCTAATCTCCAGTATTCCAGCTACTCCTGGTATTTTGTAAACGTGATTAGCAGGAACACTACTCTAGTCACACTCTCTGTGAGGCTCAGCTCCAAGCACACATGGCTTTATAAAACCTGATCTATGATTAAGACCTTTTGGGTAAATATAATTAAATCAATAAAAGTGATCTAAAAAGTAATTTGTATTCTGTAAAAAAAATAATAATAATAAAATGGCACTAAATGCAAGTGTTATTGCATCATAAAAGGGAAGAGGCTATTAGGTTCAGATGTGCAAATGCAGGACACGCATATTAAAAGCAGACTACTGAAATTTTTTTCTATAACAGCTAAGCAGGGAACAGACAGTCAGTGTGCAACCAAAATAGGTGGACAAAACTGGAAGGGAAATGATAAATGGTTCTCAATTTTTTTTTTTTACAAATAAAAATTTTAAAAGCTTGGCATCCATTTGTTTTCAGCCCCTTTACTCTGATGCCCATACGTAAAATACAGCGGAAACAATTGCCTTCAGAAGTTCTCTAACTAGTAAATAGAATCCACTTGTATGTAACTGTCCTGCTGGAAAGCGAACCTCTGTCTTTTGCAGACTCTAACAGGTTTTCTTCTAAGATTGCCCTGTATTTGGTAAAGTGAGACAGACCTGCTGAGCCATTTGGGCTGAGCTTTATGTTATAAAGAAGTGAGATTAGGAAATGTGTGCATCTTGTTCCTTAATTTGCTTTTTTTTTCTTTCCTGATTTTCCCCCTAATTTAGTCATGTCCAATTCCTCCCTATCACTAGGGGGCTCCCACATTAAGGCCCTACCACTCGGGCAGGTCTGCTCACTCACGCACCTTTAGGGGCAGCGGAATAGACTCTGAGGACAGCGCTATCTGCTTCCATGAGCTCACAGACGCCACTGATTGGCTGTAGAGCCATAATTAATGTGGGAGCACCAAGTACTCTCATTCCTCCCTTCTGAGAGAGCTCGGCCAAATCAGCTCTCTCTAAACCTCCGGCTGCGAGAGGTTTCAGCATCACCCGGGAATCGAACTCGTGGTCTCCGGAAGATAGGGCAAGCACTTTACAAAATAGCAAATTAAGAAGCCTCCGAGTGGCGCTGTGGTAAAGATAATTATTTTTATTCATTTATTTTATTTATTTCATGTATTATATTATTTGGAAATGTCAGAATTTGTACATTATTTTATAATTTTATTGGCTGCTTACATCATTTCTAAAAAATTAAAAATATGACTGGGTGACTACTTTTTACTTCTACTTGAGTAATATTATTCTGAAGTACAGCTACTCTTACTTGAATACAATTTTTGGCTACTCTACCCACCCTTGCTGTTCAGTTTCTTTGTGTGCATTGTTAGCATTGAGATCCTGAAGAAAATTTGGTAGTTCAAATAATTTAAGTGATAAACCCTGAATCTTATGACAAGTTGTTAAGACTTACATCCTCATCTGATGGAGGGTTCCTGAGCGGGATGCCTAGGGAGGGCAAGGAAGCGGCAGGGGTGTTGAGGTTTGTGGGCCTATCCTGTACCAGGCTTGGCATGCTGAGCACTTGGGGACCTGCAGGAACAACCTGCGAAGACTGCAGCTGCAGAACCTGGGTGGGCTGAGAGTGGAAGGTGGGATGACCTGAGCAGAGAAAAGAAATCATCCATAAGCCAAAAATGTACTTTGGAAGTAGGTGTGATCTTCCTAAATGTGCACTTAAGAGACTCAAATAGAAACTCAAAGGCCGTAAAAGGTACATGTGTATAATACTGTCAAAGTGGTACTTATTCTCTACCATACTCACCACGATCCACATCATCAAAGTAACTTGTTAGGAACAATGGTGAGACCATCCAGTCTTTGGATGCTTAATGTGATCTCAGTGTTTATTAAAGACCAAAGGAATGAGTTACAAATTGTCTAGGGTTTATTCTCAGTTTTGAAACATGCTAGGCTCGGCTCCCTCATGGAGCACAACTGTCACTGTACTGCGAGTCGCCACACAATGATTTACTACTGTTACAGAACATCTCTCAGAATTCCACAAACACAGCCATCAGTACTTGCACAATCACATTACAGGAATAAATCACTGCAGTCATGTGGTTAAAAATAATTAATTTAATTAATGAATAAATTTATGTACATGGTATTTTTAAATAGCTTTTCATCAGTGAATAACGGGCCACAATAAAAAAGTGCAAGTATTTGAAAACATCTCTTTGGCAACCATTTCATGTCGACTGGTTCCAGTACTGTATTATCTTCAGGCACTCTATTCAATTCATAGGACACACATTGCGCGCATGTACTGTTGGTACTGTTTACTATAACACTGTGACCACGTGTGTGCGCATAAAGCATCTTTTATTTTGTATTTGTATATGTGTGTGTGTAAAAGTTGTCCTTTCGCGCGCACTGTTTATTATAACACACATGTGCAAACGTAAAAGCAAAAGTAAGCGTCATAGGAGGGCTACTCTGTAAGATGAGAGGAGGGAGTCATTTCTCCTCTCGTCTTACTTTAGTTTCACATACGCACACAGTGCATGCATACACACACACACAAACGCGTGCACAAACACACACACACACACACACACACACACACACACACACACACACATACATACATACATACATACAGCGTCTGCACGCACAAACACTAATGGAAACACTTACCTGTCTGGATTTATTTTTTACTTTTTTTTTTTTAAGTGCAGGTTAATTTGGTTTATTTTTACTTTATATTTTGTATTAATTATTTTAATATATTTATTTTTTGGGTTGTGGAACGAATAATCTGAGCTTTCATTATTTCTTAAGGGGGAAATTTACTTTGATATACTTGAATCTTGCCTCGGGTCTGTGTCTGTGAAGTTTACATGTTCTCCCTGTGCTTGGTGTGTTTCCTCTCAGTAATCTGGTTTTCTCCGACAGTTCAAAGAGAGGCAGGTTAGGCTGGTACTGTAGATTCCCTGTAGTCTGCTTCTATGCCCTTGTGATTAGACTGTTATATTGGCTCTTGAATGATTCTTTTGGATACCAAGACCCATTTTAACAAAAACCAAATACATTAACAGTACATACATTTTATTAGATTTTTCAGCTCTTTTGGCATGTTTCCACACTCAAAGTTGTTTCATGACCAATATAAAGCTTATACAGGGTGGTACAACTTTTTCCTCTGTCAACTCTTTAGTGTTGGCAACTTGGTATCCCTGGAAATGAGACGAACGTAAACTTTAGGACTCACAGTCACCACCCTGGATGTTATCGTTCAGTTTTCCGTTTACATGTGCACTGAACAGAGCTGTTTCAGTGTGTTCATGCACAACACTTAATATTATACACTGACATTAACGCTGTTGTGTTGTTGGTCTGGAGAGCGATGTCTTTTTTTGTATATATTGTGTCACACACTTATATAATCAGTGGATTATTAATTTTTCTCCTGATCGCATTAGACATTTTTACACCAACTATGTGATGCACAACGTAGTAAAGCATCTCAAAATTCAGCATACGTGAGCCATGTCTCTGAGCACGATGTGTGTTAACTGGCTCACTGACACGGACAAGATTTACTCTCTTGGTATCAAAATTTAGCATTGAATGATGAATACTCAATGGTCAAAATGGGCGGTGCCAAAAAGGACTCAAGGTTCGGTACCCAGCCCTACAGGCAATGGACTGGCACCCTGTATAGGGTGTACCCCACCTCGTTCCCCGAGTCCCCTGGGATAGGGGTATAGAAAGCAGTATAGAGTATGATTGAGTGAGTGAGTAATAAAAACTGTAATGAATTTCATGGTTACACAGTTACACATTTTGACATAACAGCACACTATTGGGAAAGAGAAATAATATACAATTACACTATCTGTGTCACCCAGGTGGGGATGGGTTCCCTTTTGTGTCTAATTCCCAACTTTAAGTTGCCTCCGTCATAAAGAAGTTTGGAACAGCAATGTATAAATGCGCACACACACACACACACACACACAGAGAGAGAGAGATTCAAATTCAACAAAGTACATCTTCATTTCTTGCATTTTTTAATTTATCAGGGTCTAAATAACAGTTGAGTAGAGGTAAACCAACATTCACAAGCGCCGTATGAATGCATATTCAAATCTGTACAATACAGTTCTTGCCTGCATTCTATATAAAGGTTATTCTACATAAATGGTTAGTAAAATCATAACATCCCTGAATAATAGAGGTGTCTAGATCTGAGGGCAAAACACACACAAGCACTTTCAGACATTAGGATGTGTGACTAGACGCTTCCTGACCTGCAGTGGGAGCCGGCTGGATGGTGACGGGCGCAGGTTTGACCACGGGCACGATGGTGGCCTGCACCGGTTGGATGATGATGGTTTTGGTCTGCAGGGCTCCTGCAGTCTGAGTGATGGGAAGTGCTGTGATAAGGGGCTTCGGCTGAATGGAGACTTTGGGGCTCAGGTGAATTGGCCTCGAGACAGGTTTCGCTACAAAGACAGGAGGAAAAAAAAGAGAAAAAAAAAAACTTACACACCCTTGATTCTAACTGGATAAATCAATAGGTTATCAGCATTAATATGAGCTTACAGTTACAAATTATATACAAAGCTTACTGTGGGAAATGCTGTAGTGTGCTATCCGCATTATAAAATCTGCAGCATGGCTTTCATGTCCAAACTGACAAAATGTGCGCTGAGAAAAGCAAGCTCAGCTCAGGTAAACCAGGGAAATTTTATGACAAATATAAACTAAAATGAAGTTCCAAGCAACGATGAGGGGGCCCAAGGACCCTGCGCCATTGCCACCCCGGGTTTGCCACACAAATTGTTTGGTCTCAATCATTTAAGCCACATGTGTGGGTGTGAGACAGGGTGTGTCTGTGTGTGAGACGAGTGAATGTGTTTGTGCACGTTTGTGTGTGTGGTGTGTGAGTCTGTGTGTTAATATTTGTGATGTGTGTGTGATGGATGAGTGTGTTTGTGCGTGTGTGTGTATGTGAGAGAGAGATGTGAGAGTGTGAGTGTTAACATTTGTGTTTCCAAAAAGCTGAGGATACTGGAAAAAAAAAAAGCTAATTTGTTACTCACACTATGATGTTACTCCATGTGATGTCACTGAACGTGGCATTCAATATAATGGCACACAAAGTTATTAACCACTTTTAAGTTTAAGGCATCTTCACGGCTGACCCATTTGCGATATCAAAAATCCCTCTACAATTTTGCATCCTCAATTTCTTCAGATCACATCGTTTTGGTGGTGATCGTATAAATTCCCTAGGAGGGGTATATGAAAATCCATCGGGTGCGTTTGGGCAAACGACACAAAATAACTGACTTCCTATTGAGTTGAGCCCAGGACATGCGAAAGTTGTTCAGCTCAATGGGCTCTAAATGTGTGCCACACCCAGGACCCAGAGTTTCAGACATTCTAATGGCAGCAGATTCCAACCTGTCTGCAAATTTCATTAGGAAAACAAGTGCTTGGACCTAATAATTCACTATTCCCCACTTTAAGCTAACTCAAGTCAGCTCCTGGAACGTGGCTTACTAACTGATTACTATTATTATTTGGGCCCAAGCACTATAGGTATAAAACTCTATAAAACTCTTATTTTCCCAAGGATTTTTTGGGGGCTTTTTTGGGGGTCTTACATGCTCAAAAGCTTATGAAAATTGGCAGACAGGTTGTAATCTGTTGCCATTAGGATGCCTGAGAGTCGTGTGGCATGGGGCCACTATACAGTGTATGCTGTCATTTATAAGTAAATCTAGATATAACAAACATTAACGTATCATGGTGAAGAAAAAACTGCG
>JAQMYK010000016.1:446962-459653 GCA_030014345.1 Clarias buthupogon
GTGTGTGTGGGTGTGTGTGTGTGTGTGTGTGTGTGTGTGTGTGTGTGTGTGTGTGTGTGTGTGTGTGTGTGTGTGAGGAGAGAGAAAGAGAGAAACGCTGGCTCTCAGACTGTACCTTGCACTGAGCCATCTGGGCTGATGCCTGGTGTCATAGCTGCAGGTCTCAGGGGCGCCGTGCGACCAAGCGTGAGCTTATATGACCTGACCAATTAGCCATATACCCCATGCCTGGCATTACCCACTACCATGCCACTTAAGTGTAGGAGTCCACTTGGTTTCTGTCCACCTGGGCTCTAGCTGGACGGGTTTGTGATGGGCAGAGTTGCTGTAAGTAGGTCAGTGCACTGGGTGATACCGTGGGTTCTGATCCTGCTGTACAGTACATTTGTAACATGCACTACAAGCATAATAATACAGTACAGTTCAAAAATAAAAACGCACTTAAATGCACTTAATTCCATTTAAATTCTACAGTGGCAAGAAAATGTATCCTTTTGGAATTGTATGGCATGAATTTGTCATAAAATGTGACCTGACCTTTATCTAAGTCAAAGGTTTTGACAAAAATAAAATGTCTAAATTAATAACACACATGAAAAAAGAAATCTGATCTTTCATGACTTTATTGAGAACAGCCATAAAAACCTCATAGTGCTATAGGAAAAAGTATGTGAATTCTAGAGTTAAGAGTTAAGAAAATGAGTTTGTAGGTCTGGACTAGAGCTACTTTGACTGAGCAAAAACACTCAAACCTTTTGAGTTTGCTCCGCAGAAGAAGAATATGCTTATGTAAGTCATGCTTTGCCAAAAAGAGCTTTCAGAGGATGATCAAGAATTGTTGATTTACATAAAGCTGGAAAAGGTTACAAAGTGATTTCAAAGACTTTAGAATTTCAGTCTAACTTTAGTCTACAGTTAGACACTTGGAGACACTTTGGGACTATGGCTACTCTACCAAAAAGTGGGCCTCTAGTCAAAATGACCTGAAGAAGACTCCTCATTAAGGTAAAGAAACAACCCTGCGTGGCAGCCAAAGACATGAAGGCACCATTGGAACTATAACTAACTTCTGTGGTCGTGAATCTACAATATGTAAAACAATGTAAAAGCAGGTTGTCCACGGCAGGACACCACAAAGGTTAAGTTAAGTTAAGCCTTTATTTGTCACATATACATTACAGCACAGTGAAATTCCTTCTTCGCATATCCATGATACGGCGCCCCTGGAGCAGATAGGGTTAAGGGCCTTGCTCAATGGCCCAACAGTGGCAACCTGGTGGAGCTGGGGAGCGAACCGCCGATCTTTCGATCAGTAACTCAGTGCCTTAGCCCTCTGAGCCACCACAAAGGAAGCCGCTGCTTACTAAAATGTTCATGTCGCATGCCTATTTAGAAAGAACTACACCTGGTGTAAAAATGGCATTGCATGTCATCATGAAAACATCATCCCAACCATAAAGTATAGTGGAGGAAACTTCATGATTTGGGCCTCCTTTGCTGCTTTGCTGCATCAGGGGAAGATGAATTCCCAAGCATATCTAAAAATTCTTTACGATAATGTGAAAATGTCTGTACGCCAGCTGAAACTGTGTAGAAGTTGGGTGATGCAACAAGACAATGACCCAAAATTGGCCTGGAGCAAGTACACAATCCAGTGGATTCAGAAAAACACAATCCACCTTTTGGTGTGGCCAAGTTATGGCCCAGACCTCAACCCAATAGAGATGCTATGGAATGACTTGAGCCATACACATGAGATGTCCAAAGATATGACAGAGCTAAAGCAGTTCTGCCAGAAGGAATGGGCTAAAATTCCCTCTGAACGATGTGCAGGTCTGATTGACAGCTACGGGAAGTGCCTGGTTGAGGTTATTGCTGCCATTGGTAGTCAACCAGTTATTCATTCCATGAGTTCACTTACTTTTTCCACTAGCATTTTGAATGTTGAATGTGTCATTAAAAACATGGCCAGAATTATTTTTGTGTTATTATTTTAAGCACATTATATTTGTCAATACTCTAGACTTAGATGAAGATCAGATCACATATTATGACAAATAAATGCAGAAAACCATGAAATTCCAAAGGGTTCACATGCTTTTTCTTGCCACTGTATTTATCCTGTTACCCCCTGCAGGGTTGTCTCAGATCCCCAGGGTTCTCCAGTCATGCCTGAGCTCAGGGTTCTGTCTGTGTGGAGTGGTGCAGGTTCCCTCCCTGTTCTTTTGCCATTAAAGTTTACTGTGCATGTGTAATGTGTTGCATAGTGGTTAGTGCTGCCGCCTCGCACCTCCAGGATTGGGTGTCGAATCTCACGTCAGGTCTGTGTGTGGAGTTTACATGTTTTCCCAGTGCTTTGTGGGTTTACTCTGAGTACTCCAGTTTCCTCCAACCGTCCAGAGATATTCAGTGTACACTGATTATTGTTTTCTAATGTACCTTGCTTTGTGCCCTGAGTTCGCTGGAATAGGCTCCAGGCCCCTGTGACCCTGCACAAGATAAGTGCTAAAGGCAATAGGTTGATATAAAGCTTCAAGTCTCTCACATCCTTTAATTTCTAATAAACCACTGGGCTTTAAGTCTGATGAATGCCTAATATCTAATGTATGATCCTGACAAGTGTGGCCCATACGAAAATATGACCCTTGTGATGCACAGAAATAATAAAATTATTGTTTAAGGTAAATAACTGCTATTCAGGTTCTTATTAGTATCAGGAAACATACTGAAAAGTGATAATGATTATCCAATCCCTCAATAAGTAATTCATTAGAATGAACACAGGCTTCTCAGATTGTCAGTAAAATCATGAAATGTGTGAGCAGCGAGTCCTGCTTCTCCACGTGAGCTCGAGAAAAACCTGACTCGGTTTCCCACAGCAACACTAATAACCCACAACAATGCAAAGCTTCGGGATGTTTCAGTTCATGCTCATTTTCCCTGTGTGTGTGTGTGTGTGTGTGTGTGTGTTCGTGCATACCAGGAGTAAATTCCTTCAGATTTTCGGATAGCATAATTAAACCTGTAGCAGCCAGTTCATAAAATCAACAAATTAAAAAGCAAAAACAGTTGTTTGTTACACAATTACCTAAAATTGAACTTTAAAAATTAACTTAGTTTGAAATATCATGAATTCTTCTTAAAACTTAGTGAGCTAATCTTCTCCAGAGCTGTCACACCTCTGGAATTAAACCTCCCGTCACCTGCACCCGAGACTCCGACCCGGCCCCCCTCCGGCCGTGGAAATCTCAGCCCACGGTTTGACAAACAGAAAATACGGCGGCTGCCAGGGCACAACAATGCAAGCGCAGCTCGGGGCCAAGTTCTGCAATTGTCTGCAATCAGTTAAGTCGAGTTAAGACGGTTCCCTGGCTCAGCCTTTCTTGCCAGGAGGCCCTGTCGTGACTGCTCGGGCTGGAGCCATGGCCTGCAGAGATGCTTTTTTCTCCTCTCCCTGGGAGTCCTGTCCCCGGACACTGCAGTGGAGCCGACGGCCCACGTCTCAGTTCCTTCTGACCCACAGCTTCAGTTGCTAGGAGCTAAGACTGTGGTAGGGGCTATGCATCTGTGTGTTTTAGGAGGGTCGAAGGGTGGAAAAACAGGGGGAGGCAGGTTGGAGGAAAAAGTTGACATCTGACTCTCATATGAAAAGAGCAACGTTCCAGGAATATCTTCACTGATTTTGTGTGCGTGTGTGTGTGTGTGTGTGAACTCCTGTTTATCCCGATACTATTCCTGTTGCTCTCAATGTCTAGAATGTCTTCTACTGTTTGCATCTCACACTATATGTTGTGCTCAACAAGCCACCAGTCACTCATGTCAGTGAGTGAAGCCGTGTTCTATCAACCATCTTTTTTAATTCACAATGAGAAAATAGTAGCTATATATACTGTAGCCTCTAAGGCTAAATAGTTCAATATTAAATAATTCTTAAATAATGAACTATTACACGCTAGCTTAGCGAGTTACCTGTACTAGTTGTGTCCAGTCACCTGAGCCACCTATGCTACTACCTTTCCAGCTTTATTCAGTTAGGTGCAGAAGAAACATTCTCCTGTCACTCATTAGTCTTAATGTAGTGTTATAATTTCCTTCACAGAATCCCAATCCTGCTTTGTATGTTGCTTTATAGTGTTGGATGAGAACAATACATGACTTTACCTGAGCTTCAAACTTGTTCATCATTAGTTTAGATTAGAGTGGATTAGATTTAACTTTATTGTCAGTGTGTAATGAACATATAGCAAAATTTACAATGGTTGTTGAAGGCAGCTATACAGAGAATAGAAAAAGTATAGATATGAATTAGAAAAATGCATTTAGAAAGAATTTTACATCTTTGATCAGTTTGTCCCTGATTAGCAAGCCGAGGGCAAAAGTGGCAAGGAAAAACTCCCTGAGGAAACCTTGAGAGGAACTAGACACAGAAACACTCCAAAATCTTGTGGATAGCCTTCCAAGAATAGTGGAAGCTGTTATAGGTAAAAGCAGAACCACCTCCTTATTGAAGTATATGTATTTGGAGACAATGTCATTGCAGGTTTGCCCAAGTATGTTTGTCCATTAAAATATAAAAATATAATAATATAATATAAGTCCACTTTCACTGATGGAGGTTCGAGTACAAAACTGTTCGTGGTAAATTCAGTCCTAAAATTATTGAGTGCCTGCAATTAACATGGAATACTTATAACAGCCAAGTTGTAACCATCCTCAGTCACCAACACATCCCAAGCAGACTACACAGGGCCTCCATAGGGGGCATCAGGACCTGAGTCAAACAGGTCCGGACGGCAGAAAGACTCAGGATCACTGGGAGCTCATGAGCACCATGTGTAGCTCAACAGAGAGAGAGAGAGAGAGAGAGAGTGTGTGTGTGTGTGTGAGAGAGAGAGAAAGAGAGAGAGAGAGAAAGAGAACAGTTAGGTACACCCAGAGTCTCATGAATGTGTTCTTTAGTTTAGCCTAAAGTCTAACCCCCATCCCCCATACAAACACATATACACACACACTCTCTCCCTCTCTCTCTAGACTCTTCTCAGTGCGCTGTAGGGCCTGTGTGGAGGTGATCTCTCCGGCAGAGCTGGTGATGCGAGCGAGTGATGCAGTTTTCCACCTGCACTGTTTCTGCTGCTCAGTGTGTGACTGCCGGCTGCAGAAAGGAGATCGCTGTGTGCTGGTGGGAGACAAGCTGCTCTGTACACAACATTACCAGCACGCACTGAGCAGTCCCACCACAACCACGGACTCAGGTACTGGACAGGAACACACACACTTTCAGAACTGGGAGTTATAAGGATCAGTCAGATATTTCTGGCAAGAACTAAAGAGTTACAATTAATGAATATAGTAATGGATATATGTGTTAAAAGTCTAAAGATATGTAGTGTTGAGAATTTTCATCTGTAATTGTGGCATAAAATCATTAAAATGAACCTCTTTCAGTTAAACACTGCTATAAAACCTTCATAAAAGAAAAGGAAGCCAGTTGGCATGACCATCCTGTAGATATGGCATTCTTAAACTTAAAAAAAACTATTTTAAACGCATAAAACTTTGAACTGTCTGACTCAAGGAACAGTTTGAGGACTAAAGATAAAGATACACACACACACACACACAACTTAATTTGTATGATTTGTAGGCCAGAGTGAGGATGAGGATGATGAAGAAGATGAAAGCAGTCGTAAGGTGGCAGGAGACAGGAACCCCAGCAGAGACGGGGAGCAGAAGAGAGCGAAGCGTCCGCGCACCATCCTCACCACACAGCAGAGACGCGCGTTCAAAGCCTCGTTTGAAGTCTCACCAAAACCTTGCAGAAAAGTAGGAATGCCTCACACACCTCAACTAATAAACATGTGATAGAATCACAGTTAAGTTACATAGAATAGTGTCATAAATAATTTGCGTGCTTTTATTTTATTACTTTTTTCGTAAATTATGACAATATTTAATACAATATATTGTAGAGTTTATACAGTAAGGGAGTTTTAGATCATACTGTACAATCTAACACATTTTAACATTTAAATTATTTTAATTATTCAACACATTTATAAATTATTTAACACACATTTTATAGAAAATTATCTTCCAACACATCAACCCTGAGAACTGACTGTTCACCTGCTGTCTAATAAACTGTAATAATCAGTGATACTCACCTCACTGTCACAGGTTTTAATGTTATGGCTACTTTGTGTTTGAAATAAAAAAAATAAAAAAAAAGTGAATGAAAGTGTGTGTGTGTGTGTGTGTGTGTGTGTGTGTGTGTGTGTGTGTGTGTGTGTGTGTGTGTGTGCAGTGTTATGACCTGTTGTTCTGAGTCATGAATCTATTTATCACTGTTGATCTGATACTCCATAGAAGGTCACTTAGCCTACATGACCCACAAACCATGAAGGTCATACTCTCTCTCTCTCTCTCTCTCTCTCTCTTTATCTGTCACTCTGCATCTTTCTCACTCTGTCTTCCTTCTACTTTGAGGTAAGGGAAACCTTGGCAGCCGAGACAGGTTTGAGTGTACGGGTCGTCCAGGTCTGGTTCCAGAACCAAAGAGCCAAGGTAATATGATGCTCATCATGGACACACACACACACACACACACACACACAGACACACACACACACACACACACACACACACACACACAAAGCAACATTTAATTTTAAAAACTTTCTGCCAGACCTCCCTTGCCAGTGCTGCATCTTGTGTATTTCCTAATGTAAAACGTCCTCTTCCTCTCCTAATGCCTCTACATTACATAATAATCCATGTCCATGGTGTCCTTGGAAGTACAAATACTCTAAATGCACAAGCTGAATTAAGAGAATTTAAATTCCACTCAACATTTGTTTTTGATGAACTGTAGATGAAGAAACTGGCAAGACGTCAGCAGCAGCAGCAGCAGCAGTGCCCATCCCCTCAGGAGCAGAATGACAGCCAAACACACACCACCGGTATTAATATTTAAACTCTGGAACTTGGGGATGCTAATAATGGAGTGGGACTGCAGGACACTGAAGACAGTATGTAGAAGTTTAAAGTATGTAAGCCTTGATCTGCCATTTTCTCTCTCAACCATACAGCGCCCTCTGTTGGGGGATTTTCAGCCGAACTGGAGAGCCTGAGCACATACCTAGCTGCAGCTCAGCAGCAGGAAACCCACAGCTTTAAGATGGACCTCAGACAAGGTCTCACGCCGCCTCAGATGCCTGGAGATCACATGAACCCTTATGGTACTAGAAACCACACACTTCCATTTGTGCACATAGTGTGTAAATGTTTCGTATATTTTATTTCTGAGCCTTGTTTGTCTCTCTGTAGAGTGTACAGATCCATGGTACACTGAGATTGACAGCGAGCCGCTTCACACACTCAGAGACTGTCTGTCATCCGGGGGGACATCTGTCCTGACACCCATTGATCGACTATATTCCATGCAGGACTCTTATTTTGCCTCCTGTGTGTAAACAACGTGTGTGTGTGTGTGTGTGTGTTTAGAACTCTAGGATTAATAGTGATATGTGTCAGATTGTGACTTGTAAAGTTCTCTGTGTAATTTATATTTATTGCTGTGTATTGGCCATAATCCTCTTGGATCATTGGACCTAATTTGTTACTGAATAAATAAACTGATTAAAATGGCAGTTGTTTAAATATGAAGCAGTGTGATTTATTTATTTATTTATTTATAAACATACAACCCATAGAAAATTTTTATTGGGTCTAGTATGTTTTAATGCACTGCTCCGTCCTTACATATTCGTGCATCACTGATTTTCAAACCAGAAGCATTATGTACATGGCAGCCTTTTACATAATGTACATACGGTGGTGTAGTGGTTAGGGTCTGGGTTTGATTCCCGTCTCTGTGTGCATGGAGTTTGCATGTTCTCCCCGTGCCTGGTGGGTTTCCTCCGATTTCCTCCCACCATCCAAAGACATGCAGATTAGGCTAATTGGTACAATGTGTGTGTGTGTGTGTGTGTGTGTATGTGTGTGCCCTGTGATGAATTGGCACCCCAGGGTGTACCCCGCCTCATGCCCTAAGTCTCCTGGGATAAGCTCCAGGTCCCCCGCGACCCTGAATATACTGTAGGATAGAGCGGTATAGACGATGAGTATACAGAATCCTCTACACATGTACCCTTTAATATTATATTTTAAATAATAGGATATTTTAAAACCCAGACACAATGTCAGGTTTAAAAGGCATCCTCATGCTCCTAGTATTTAAAAGCTGCTGATTCAGACTCTCAGCTGCTGTGCCCTTACACACCAGTGGAGCGATGGACCCAGTTCATAATGAATGCCAGCATTGTGCTCTTTCCTTCACACTCAGGCCAGCCCAAAATTCTTCTGCTTTCTTTTGTACGAACAGACCACCCAGTACCCCTGGAATGTGCCGGGGTCAGGAGGAGGGAACAGTACTATGGCTGACTGGTTTATGGGTTCAGTGTAGAGCCATGTCAGGAGAAAATATTTGGCATGCCAATATCGATATGATCCGTGTAGCTTTCTTGCCCCACTGGTGAACCCTCGCTTTCCACAACTCAGAAGCTCACGTTTCTTGAGGGTGAAATCAGAGCTCGATATGCAAGAGCTGTTCAGGAACAATCTAACTGTCTGTCACCAGGCTTTTGACCTGCCAAGTGAGACTGCAGGATGAAAGCGAAGACGAGCAGAGGTTTAGACATGCATGTGTCAGGAAACCACCAGACTGATCATCCTAAGTCTAATTAAACACCTAGTAGTTTCACATTAGTAAATCATTTAAAGTACTTTAATATAATTTTTCTGAAAAACAACCAAAGTGTTTAAAGACATGTTTAAAACAGCAATTTGGCTTTCCCAAACATTAAGTGCCCAAATCCACTAGACGCAGTGAATGTTAGGACCCCAGGGCTGGGTTCAAGTGCACACCTGCTTGCCCATGCCCTCTAGTCTCTGGTGCATTCCTTGGCATGGAAAAGGCAGTTGGCATGCTTGTTATGCAAGGCAAAGGAAAAATAAGCAAACAGCAATCATGCGGGCACAGCAGGCACCAATAGCCTCGTTATTATTCTGAAAGCAGCCAAGAGACTTGCAGTCAGCTGATCGGTTATTTATTACTCTGACCGTGCCAGGACAGGCTGCAAACCCTCTGCCTACTAACCGATATAATTGGCATCACACTGAGAAACTGCAACGACAGATGCATCGGCTTTGTTCAGGAAAACTGTTTTTTTTTCACCCAAATATCCTGAAATATTGGCAATTCCCCATCGGTGTTGCCTGCAGCTTACAGTACATTACATGTTTTTTCCCCTTTTCTTTCTTTTTTCAATATGATTAATTCGTTGACCTCAGGCAATTTGTCCATCTCTCAGGATTTAAATGATTTGCCTGACATGTAGCAGAAGAAACAAAAATATATATTTTATTAATGATCTATATAAACACAACTATTAAAATGTCTCCTACTGCTGCATTAGTAAAACAGCCTAAACTACAAACAAAATTATATTATAGCTATATTTTTATACATCTTTAAAAAGCCTAGATAGTGCTGGATAATTCATGCTTCCAGCTTCGTAAAAATCTCGAAAATCCCAAAACAAATGATCAGAATTAAAACAGGAAAGAGAGTAAGAGATCTGTACATCACTGCACTCCAGAGGAAAAGAACCAGCCTCAGACCCCATGACCTCGAGAGTCTCCCGCTAAGAGAGCAAGGTGAACGGGCGGAGGTGAGTCTGCGGGCAGCGAGCAGGCGATGGCGGGCACAGTGCCTGGAGGCAGCATGCTCTGGGCTGCGTGCCCGTTCGAGGGTGATGCTGTCTGTGGCAAAGATGGAACAAGCCACGGGTGTGTGAGCGATCCGACTGTGGGGCACCACAGCAGGGGCCACTCTTTATCCTCCCGCAGCAGAGAGATAGAGAGAGAGTGAATGAGACAGTACGAGAGATATCCAGACATTCAGGAGAAACACACTGCAAGTCATGGGCAGGAAAGCAGCCAGAATGTTTCCTGTATTATTCTACATTATCTGTCTTTAACCCGGAGTTGTATGAGATTACAGAGACAGTGATAACAAATAAATTAATGAATCAATTAACTAAAAAAACATCTTATTTTGGGTTATGAATTTCATACAAAACCAATAGTTTATTGTGTTAACAATCAATAAATCAAATAATTATTAACGAATAATAACATTTGTCAGTTTAAGCTTTGGTTGATTAATCAGTCATTATTAACATTCATGATTTATTACTTTGAATCCAGCATTTTAATATTATTGGGTTTAATGTCACTCCAGTACAAAGTGTCATATTAGTAAGAAATGTGTGCAGGTAATAAGTAAATATTGCAGTTAAAGGACAACATTTGCAGCTTATTAGCTTATTATACACACCCAATTGAAATCTCTGAACAAAACTTTATTCATATTTCACATTTCTGATCCACAGAAAGATACTAAACACAGTGGTAAAATTTCATCCAATCAACGCAACAGTAATTTCTATGGCTTATCCATGTACATATAAAAAGTATTGCAGATTAAAAAAGAAAAAGAAAAAGAAAAAAAGCTAATAATCTTCAAACACTGGATTTAGAGCTCCATCCCAAGTTGAGTAATCTGGACTTAATTTATCTGGAACAGAAAAAACACACACATACAGTACTGTATGCACAGTTTATTCCTGACATATAAAAATATTATTTAAAAACTGTCTGTTTACTGAATATACTGTATATACCGTACGATGAAAAGAGAAGCTCTTACCCTTGGTGCTGAAATGCCGCACCAACAGCATGATGAATCCCCCCATCAGCAGCAGACCCAGTGATGATGCTGCGCCTACTGCACCATATACAAGCAAGCCAGTACCTAATGGCATGCCCTCTACTGAAATACACAAAGATACACACACATAAAAAATAAAATCATTTATATAAATCTATTTACTCATGCTTTCAGTGCCATTAATATTTGCCAAATTGTGCTTACTGATCACATTAGCACAGGAAGAACAGTTCAGTGTTGAAAGACTTACTGATGCAGTTAGGCAGCAGATCAGTCCAAAGTCCAGCAGGAGTACAAAGCAAGTCAGAAGTTCCATTCAGCCTGTAGCCTTCAGGACAACTGAACATACACTGGGAGCCGAAGCTGAAGTTGCCTCTTGGATGGGAGCAGTTCATAAAGGGGACAGGAGTGGAATCCGAATGTGAAAAAGGTTCACGCATAAGGGATTTACACTGAACAACTGTGCAAATGTGTGCATAAAAAAAGAAAAAGAAAGAGGTTTAGATTAGAGAAATACTCAACAGAGAAAAACAATAATGTTCTTTGGCCTTTGTGTATTTATGTTCCTTTTTTTCATTTTAGAGTGCATAATGATGTACCGTTACAAGAAGGTATTGCCTGACTCCAGGTTCCTGATGTTGTACAGTGCAGCTCAAATTCCTCTCTGAGCACGTAGCCTATCTCACACCCAAAAGTACAGCGTGAGCTATAACTGAAGGGGGAGTGAGGGTGAGAGCAATTCATCCAGCCTTTCTCTGGCCTGGACAGCAAGGGGCACTGTCGAGCTGCAGAAAAGGACAAGGACAAAATTAATGTCAATGCAAACTGCTTATACAGTAACAGCATGAACCTACAGGTTCACATATTTGCAATGTAATCAGTAAATGATACAGTACATACTGATCTGTTCAGTATACTTTCATATGCATACTTCTTTCAAGGTGCAACAGTTTTATTGATTACATACATGTACAAATAACCAGCAAGAAAATTATTATTATTATTATTATTATGGGCCTAATCTCTGACAACGATGAGATGGCCTACCTGGAGGGGATTAGGAATCTGGAGAACTGGTGCCAGAGGAACAACCGCCTCCTAAGCATCAGCAAGACAAAGGAGCTGATAGTGCACTTTAGTCAAAGCAGGAGAAGAACTACCAGACCCCTTGAGAGTCATTCGATTGCCCTCTAAGGTGCTTAGGAAATTTTACTCCATAGAGAGCATTCTGACGGGAAACATCACAACCATGCGGGACAGATGAGCTCTTTAGAGGTTTGTACGATCAGCTGAATGCATCATCCACACCAAGCTCCCTGATCCGCACTCAATCTACAACAAGCGGTGCTGGACCAAGGCCAGGAAGATCGTGAAGGACCTCGGCCACCCCAACAATGGACTGTTCACTCTGTTGCGGTCAGGAAAGCCCTTACGCTCCCTGAAGGCCAACACAGAGAGACCGAGGAGAAGCTTCTTCCCGCAGGCGATACGGACTCTCAATCACAACACCACACAGGACCAAACGCTCTGCTCCTACTCCTACTCATATACCACTCAGCACGTGTTTACAGGATTTTTTAAAATCCTTTATAATATCTTAAACAGCATTTCCCATTATTCTTTTCAATTCAAGTAATTCAAAGATAAGATGGGTTTCTCTCTCATGTCATGATGTCAGTGAGTTTCTCCTTGCCACTGTTCTCTAAACTGCACACAGAGTAGATTAACGTTGTACCTTCACATGCTGGTGTTTCTGCTGACCAGGTGCCAGTCCTGAGGCAAGTGATTGCGTTTTTTATATATATATATATATATATGGGGTTCAGGTCAGGGGACATTGATGGCCATACCATATGAGGCACTCCAACCTCCTGAAGTCGAGCTGTGACAATTCTGCCA
>JAQMYK010000016.1:465549-477356 GCA_030014345.1 Clarias buthupogon
TTGTTGACAAGTGGGGCTTGAAAATTCGCTCACCCCCTTAAGTGGGGAATGACAGAAAAAGTTTGAGAACCACTGCATTAACTCATCGGAGAAAGTAAGTAAATTCATGTTCATGTGGAATTAACATTGGAATTCATCGTCTGTTTGATGTGCACCCAGGAACAGGCCCCAACGATAACGATCGATCAAACTTTTGAACTGTTTGACTGACTTATAAACTTTTGAACTGTTTGACTGACTCATGTATACTTTGAACGGATCCGAATTCATAGCTAATATCTATATGGTACCTATGGTACCATATACTATCTATATGGTATCTATATTATTGAGAAAATGTAACGCTGGCCCTTTAAGAAACACAAGCGTGCAATTACCTGAAAGTGTCGCGGTAATTACCTGAAAGTGTCGCGGTAATTACCTGAACGCAGTGCGATCTCATACCACAGTGTGTCCTGGTGCAGTTGAGCAAAATTTACATCAAAGTTTAGTAAAAAGTAAACTAGCATGAGATGTGCATGCATGACAAAGGTAAATAAGAGCTGTTAATGTGTGATGTACCAGAGTGGTGATGAGCAGTAAGTTTGAATCAGTTATTTTGTTTTTGAGAGGAGAAAGTATGTCTATGGATGATGTTATATGTCATGAAGAACTTTCATTCATGTTTCAAGTAGTTTAAACAGCCTTATTCTGTCTTTTGTGCTGACAAGGTTATATTTATGTTTGTTTATAGAATGAGAGGCTGCTACCGTTGTCTGTTAGCCCTTTATTTATATGACCGATTGTTTATCATTTTGTTTTGAGGGGCAAACTTCACTAATTTTAACAACTGTACACAAGAGTTAAGTCTTTCTCTGATTCCCCGAATTTGCACAATTAACCCTGCTCTATTTAAAGTGCAGTTAAATTTCTGGCGTTGTCACTAAAATCACATCCCAGGCCACATATTATATAGTTCTGAAGGGAAATGGAGTACTGGAATAGTGTTCTAACTGGTTTGCTCTTATTGTGATTCAACTAATGTATTCCAAAACCGAAACATGGACAAAGTTTTTTTTTAAATTATAAGAAGTATAACAACGTAAGAGTAACTCTGAGACCAGAGAAGAGGTTTATTTCTTTTATTTGACCAGAAACATTTGCATATTATCAGGGAAATTTATTAATCTGTCTTCCTGAAAACATAAGGGGTTGTTATTGTTTTATTTACTGCTTTTATTTTGTTGTTTTGAGAAGAAAAAAAAACTATTACATTATTGTAATACAATAAACCTTTGTTATTCTTTTTTCCTTTTTTTTTATTTTTTTTTTTACAAATTTGTATTTCATTCTGGTTTCAATTTCAATTCTGGTATTTCATTGAGTCTAGCAAGTTATTTAATCTAAGAAGAATTCGAGTTATTGCTAAAAACAGAAAGTAAAGAAAATACCGGCCTAATTCACCATCTAACTGCCGGGGATCCAGGATTCTTGTTGATTAAACAATTAAAGTAACCCCGGACGGCATTCCATCAAAAAAGGCTGCACAGAACCGTGTGAATGCAGGCTTCATTCAGGATTAAAAGTCATGAAATAATTTTTTTTGTGTGAACAGCAATGCTGCGGGCTCTGCTCTGTAAAACCCGAATGAGAATGAAGGTCTGTTTTGGGTGCATAAAGGATACAGAAAAAAAACATTCTTTGATGTCATGACCTTTGCTCTGATTTATGATCAGTGAAGTTTTCAAATGAATTTGTGTCTTTTACCAGCTTCTTTTCTGACAAGTGCAGAATTTTACCAGTCAAGACAACATTAATTTACCTTCACACACTGGAAGACTGTGGCTCCACTTCCCCTGTGCGTTACACTCTGTGTGGTTTGAACCCCTCAACAGGAACCCGGTGTCACACTCAGACTGACAATCAGAACGATAAGCGAATTGTTCCAAAGGATCCGTACAGCGCATGGAGCCATGAGGAGCAGAACTGAGAGCGCTGCACCTTACAACTTCAATAAAAACAGATAAATACATTATAATGCTGACACACATACTGTTATTACATCACACTGTAAGCTACTGTATTTCAAGCCATTTCAAGTCATGTTCCATTAGAACCGCAATCATGGACTACATTTATTAACGCTGTACCTTCACATGCTGGTGATTCTGCTGACCAGGTGCCGGTCTTGAGGCAGGTGAGTGTGTTCTCTCCTCTCAGTGTGTATCCTTCCTTACAGCTCACAGCACATGATGAATGAAATGAGAACGTTCCCAGTGGATCAGTGCAGGTCATGTGGCCATTTACAGGGGTCACAAGTGGGTCACAGGTCACAGCTGGAATAAAATAGTTACAAAAAATGAAATGTTTACAGTTATAGTTCTTTTGTTTTATTTATTTTTTATAGATAATGCTGAATATATGGTGAATGTCAAGGAACCAAAGTCTATTAATGCATAATTTATGAGGTCGTATCATAAACGTCACAACAGATTGTAATTACAAAAGAGAGATCAGCTCCCTCCTGTTTTCTGCAGCTGCCGTCCACCAAGTTAATTCCTGAAGTTAGGACAGCTACGTTCTCATGAAAACTCTTTGCAGCGCTTTTTACATAACACTTGTTACATAACAGTTCTGTGAAGATACATAAAACTACTTCCTTATTTTTATTTTTAAATATGTTTTTTAAATGATGTATAAAAACAGAAATTTGTGTAAGAAGTATTTCACATTTTATGATATTACATAAGTTTAAAAAAACTTTCTCTTTTAACTCACATTTATAGGCAAGACCATGTGAGATAAAGATCAAACATCTTAAATGAGCAAAGCAAAGGAAAAAGCATACAATATTGCTGTCAGTAATCACTTAGATCTTTGTTTGATCACTTGAAAGTAAGTCACACACCCCTCATAATGTTGCAGGTTTTGACAAAATCTTTTTACATTTTTCTTCATTTTCCATTTATACTGTATTTAACTGTTTGTTTTTTGCTGTATAACATGCAAATAAGATCTGACATGATACAAAAAAACCCTGCAATTTTACCAGGGGTGTGTGAACTTTTTTCTATCCACTGTAATATGAGATCTTTATTATACCTAAACATAATATTAAACTGTGGTGATGTTGTGCAATTACTTTATAACTGTTTCATAGAAAAGGAAGGGAGAGGCTTTATAACTTCCTGTTGGAGTCACTGCAATAATACTAGGAAATTGTAAGTGTGCCAGAGAAGCTCTATTACTGATTTTTATAAAAATAAGAAATACCTATATTTGTTCAAATATGCCATTAGATAAATATTGATCTTAAGAGGGACCTGTGCAGGTTGGGATGTTGTGTGTCCACTGTCCTGTGTGATCACACTGCGTTGTGTGCGAACCTCTCAGCTCAAAGCCCTCTTCACAGAGGAACACACATGTAGAGTTGTAGCTGTTTGTGTGCAGAGGATGGCTGCAGGTCATATTACCACCACTGACTGTGGTCTTAATCGGAGGGCATTCAACAACTATAAGTATTAGAAAGAAAATTAACTTATAAGTCATTAATGCAGTGGAGATGCTGTAAGTAGTGATAACAGGAAAAACACTGTATACCATTCCCTACCCTGGCACTTTGGTGGATCACTATCCCACTTCCCCAACTGCAAGCACTGTAGATGTTCTGAACCCCGTAATATGTAGCCACGGGCACAGTGGAACTGGCAGGATGAATTGAAATGAAAGTCTCCATAAACATGCTTACACTGCATAAAACCCTGCTCTGGACTTTTCACTGTGCCACACTCTACAGCTGTAACGAGAGAAAGGAACTACAGTACAGCATCTAGCACAAACACATAACACAATGTTGAGGTTTGAAGTATCTTCAGTACCTTTATCACAGCGGGGACCTGTGAACCCTGGATTACACTTGCACGTGTTGTTTCCAATAGTCTCCACACACTCGCCATGCTCACTGCATGACCACTCAGAGCATGATGCTACACACAAACACATAACAATACAAGCTCATTTTTGTCATTCTGGAGAGACAAAGGTGTCTCCTAAATGATTAAATGTAAATACCTGTGTAACAGAGCGCTGCTTTCTTTTTGCTACATTTGTCATCATTCCACATGCCTGTGTCCTTGTTTCTCTTGATGTAGATCTCCACGCAGTCTTCGCTTGTTCCTTGGTTATTGGGTTCTCCTGTTGCCCAGTTGGTTGCCTCCAGTGCTAGAGGCTTCATGGTACCCACCCACATCCACTGGCCTGCAATTTTCCTAAGCCCAATCCAATAGTACGATCGATGAAAAGGTAAGATCTGGTTCAGGTGCCTGACCTCTTCCTTGTTCTGGATGGCCACCATGTCAGTGAAATGCTGCCTGCACCATTCCCTGGCAGTCTCCCAGTTCATGCCTTTGGTCGTGTAATTGTATGACCAGGCCTGGACTCCTAATGGCATATTATATGTGTAATAACTTCATGACAATATTCTAATTCAAATTAATAATATTCTAATAATTTGAATATTTTACTGATTAAATATCAGACTGGACATTAACAATTATAGTTTCCACCAGTTTATGTTATTAATGCAGATGATGTATTGACTTTTAGATGAACACACATGCAAGGGATAGATTTATAATCTGCCATTATGAAAATAGCATCAAATAATTAGGTTCAAGATAAAGAAAGTATGACTTTTCATTAATACAGTAAAAAAAAAAAAAAAACATACCTTTATTCATCATGATCATAAGTACAGTCCATCCAACATACATCCTTATATTCTTCCAAAAAATCATCTGATAAACAAAAGACAAGGTAAAGGAAGTCAGATTATTAAATACAATATGCATGTTGGTGTATTCTGTCACTACTAAAACAAGACATCAGTATTAAAGCTCACCTTATCAGCCTCTCTAGAGTAAGAACTCTTCTCACATTTCCACAGTGCATCTGTTCGATTGCAGCTCGACTTGCTGTGCCAAGCTGAATTACGCCTACTAGGAAATGGTGCAACTTATGGTGTGAATCTTGTGTGAATTGTGTGAATCTTGTGTAATCGACCTACACTGTCAACTGCTTAATTATATTGATTGGATGTATTATAATAAGTATTCATTATAATTAATCAGTTGACAGTGTAAGTGTTTTTATTTATTCATGAAAAATAAATAAAAAAAACACAAATAAAAAAAATTCTAAGTTAAAAAAATTACCAGGATAAATCTGATCATGCAAATAGCATCCACTGGTTGAGGCATACAAGACATGGCAGTTTACAGGGTTAAACTCTCTCACTATCCAAACTACATTTAAAAACAGATCAATGTCATTTTTGCAAGGCTCTGGGTTACTGAAGGTCAGTGGTTCAAGCCCCAGCACCACCAAGTTGCCAATGTAGGTGCAGCGTAATCATGGGTTTTTTGATATATCTAGCTAATTTATGTGCTGGGGCATTGGGTACCAAATTTGAGGTGGATTTTCTTTGACAGTCGACAGTGGTAAACAGTAGAGTGTTGTGTAGCTACATATAGGTTTGACACTAAATTTACTGAGTTAAGTTTAGTTTCATATTTACATATTTCTGGTCTATGGCACACAAAAGGTATGAGAAACTACTTTAAGATTTCAAGATGATTTGAATGTGATATATAAAAAAGAGAAGCAACTACACCCATTCAGTCAAGCCAGGAAACACCTGATCAGAGTTAAACTCTTTTATCTGTTCGTCAGTCTGAATCATTAGAGATGGTCACTAACCATGACTACATAAAACATCAAATTATAAGAACGGAGTCTACAAATAGACCTTCTATAACAAGAAAGACAGATATTGATGCAGCAGTGTAGATTGATGACTTCTCACTGTCCATCCTATTTTTTATTTATTTGCTATGGTTTTCATCTAAGAGTTTTGATTTTTAGAAAGTCCTGTATAAAAGAATACTACTTAAACAGTTTTTACAAAGAGGGGTCTTTGGCTATGTTTAGACTTGACCAGTACTAAGAGACACACAGAACTTAATGAGCTAAACAGCCATAAAGTGTTGGTGAAATGAAATGTCACACTGAGCCCAGTGGATCCTCCAAAGGTGCACCATCCAGCTTTATATACTGGATTCATCACCTCCACTTGATCACTGATGATAAAGAAGAAAATGTAATCAGTTTTACTATCTTAAATTCCACATTGTCAGTGAGGATTCCTTTAACGGTAGTAGTGTTTTTCTTTGTCTACTTGTTACTGTGTATAAGTTTGTGAAGGTTGGTAAAAAGATCCCTGTGCACCTTTGGACAATCTCATCCAGTTAGTTAGTTAGCTAGCTAGTTAGTTAGTTAGTCTTCACTATGTCAAGATGATAAAAATGCACCAATCATTTTGCAACAATGAAGATTCAAGAGGAGGCCATCTGCTGAGTCGTGGTGTTATAATAAGAGCTGATAACACACAAGTGTTGGCTATTTTTTGTCCTTAAATTTGGACTTCTAAAGAGTGAGCATTGAAATGCAATTTTGGTGATGATAATTCTATTTTTTTATATTCCTGTGCTTGACTTTAGAAAAGACACATAACTAGCATATAACTACTTCCAGGATTCATATTGTTGTGAATTGTTGCTTTTCTTAATGGCAGGCCTAGTTAGAGTTTAATGGATGATGAGCATTTTGCTATAACAGTCAAGTTCAGTATATTATTGGGATAGTTACCACAAACATGCAAATTTAGTTTGCCTAAGCACCACTGAAGCCTGGAGTAAGCCACCTTACCTAAGCCTAAGCCTGGAGTAAGTCACCTGCTGCTAATACCTGGACAGATCTTGGGTGGACAAGTCCAAGAGATACTACATTGTTGCTTCTTTCTTATCTAGACAGTTTAGGCAGGTATGATACATTTAGGTGCCACTGTCCACTTGCACAATGCTCAGTTTAAGTTATGCAGAGAGGTTATGTAGCACAAAGAGGGCACAATTCATGGCAATGCCAAGGGATCACAGACTCATAACTGATTGTTAAAGGTCAGTTATTGGCTGCTTCAACAACATTTCTTGAAAAACCCTTGTTGAAATCTTCTTATTTCAAAAAGGGAAACGAAAGCCTAACTGTCTTTTAAAAATAACTGCTTGTCAGTATTTTTTGCCTATTAGATATTGTGTGAACAATTCATGTTGAAAGAAGTGTTGAGGGATACTTGTCTT
Source organism: Clarias buthupogon (assembly GCA_030014345.1). NCBI lineage: Eukaryota > Metazoa > Chordata > Actinopteri > Siluriformes > Clariidae > Clarias > Clarias buthupogon. The sequence continues at coordinate 472,722 of JAQMYK010000016.1, forward strand.
CAGTAAAGAACAGTATCAGAGCTATCAAAGCTCACCATAGTCAGTTATGAATGGTATTAGCACTATTACGTTCTGATTATTGTCTGAAGAGTGCTTTATGATATAATATGTAGTCTTCAATAATTCCAAAGAAAACTGGGGAACTTGAGGGTAAGAATGTAGAATGTAAAGGATCTGCATGTAATTTAATTCTATAATTAAGTGGAAGAGCCCTCATGTCTGTGTTTCCTTCTGGCTCTGCCTTTTAGTTATGCTGCCATAGTTAGTCCTGTCGGAGTTCCTGCCTGCCCTCTGCACTAAATATACATTCATGTTATTCATTATGTGATTGTGATCATACCTAATTGTTATCTCTGTTTCTCTTCTCTTCACTTTCTCTCCCTCTTCCTGCCTCTCTCTATCATGCAAATGAGTTTGGGTTCCCTGTTGGGTCTGGTTCCTCTCAAAGTTTCTTCCTATTGCCATTTCAGGGAATTTCTCCTTGTGGAGATGTATGGGGATGCATTTTACTAGATTGTGGAGTATGTCTGTGGGGATTCGCAAATTTAGCCACAAGAGTATGAGTGAGGTCATGCAGCAATGTGAAACGAAAAGGTCTGGCATACATTTGAGTTCTTCCCAAAGGCATACAGCGGGATTAAAGACAAATCCCCAAAATAGGTGTGAGGGCTTAATGTCCACATCATTTTAACTACAACCTTCCATTTTCAGTCTGACTGATCTGTTTCCTAACACACTGCTTCATATTTTACAACGGCAATATTCTGCTTTGTCTTTTGACTATTTCCTTTCACGGGTCGCCACAGCGAATCATCCGCCTCCATCAGATCAGGTATGGATCTTTGCATTATTTGATTTGGCAAATGTTTTACATCAGATGCCCTTCCTGCCCTTTGCATTCATCCAGACTTGGGACTGGCACAAGAAGACTCTGGATTGTGCCCCCCTGTGGTTGCATTAGATTTTACAAAGGCAATATGACAGACAATTCATGTCTTACTTTTGCTTCATTGACTTTTTCTCTATATTTATACAAAAATAAACAGAAGAGAAAGATCAAAGAAGAATAAGATTAATAAATACTTTCATTTTTTAAAAGATGATAAAATGTCTGAGGCATACAGTATAAGGACCATACAGCAGTACTCACTCTTTCTGCGGCAGGTATAGCAGAATAAAAGGCAGCAGATGGTAGAAATCACTGCATATCCTGATGAAGCCACTCGCATATGTTTGTAACCTGTAAAGAAATTAATGATAATTTGTCTTTTATCCATTTATTTCTTAATATTAACTTTATACGTTTTATGGTACTGGGCAGTATGTAGAGTACAGTAGAGGAGCTGTACATACTGTACATACATACATACATACATACACACATACATAAATTGTGTCTAAAAAAAAATAATATAATGAAAAAGTTAAGTACACTAACTCACTCATTCTCTATATCAGTGGTCTCCAACCTTTTTTGTACCATGGAACGGTTTTATGCAAGACAAGTTTTCCGCGGACCGCTGGCCATCAAACACTCGTAACAAAGTATAATAAAGTGCATAATATATACAACATACCATAACACAGAATCCATGTAAGCCCTGAGCTTGTTTCGCTGCGATGAGATGGTTCCATCTAGAAGTGATGAGGGGCAGTGACACCCAAAGTGTCTTCCTCATGCCCAGTCTGTCACTGCAGACGGGACCCCATCTCATAAAGATATTTAGTTGGAAATGGAAGCAGGATTTTATTGCTTTTGTGGCAATTTCAGGTTATTCTGCCTTGAATTTAATCCAGAACATCAGCAAAGTTGAAGTTGCTTCAAACACACTTTTAATGCCACATTTATTAGACAGAGCAGGCTTGGACCACATGAATGACATATTGCGATTTGCAGACAGAAGCGAATGGGAGACAATCTGACCATAAAACACTCTGCAGACTCCAATAGTTAATAAAAATGGAAATAAAATCTATATTAAAAATATATATTTATATCTATATAAAAATATATAGTTTTGATTCTTTCTGTGTGGCCCGGTACCGGTCCGCGGCCTGGTGATTGGAGACCACTGCTCTATATCACTTGACATCTTTATGACATCTATATGACATCTTTCAGGGTCATGGGAAGCCTAGAACCTATCCCAGGGGGACTTAGGGCACTAGATGGGATATACCCTGTATGGGGTGCCAATGCATCACAGGATACACAAGTACACACTCACTCACACACACTACAGGCAATTTGAAAATGCCAGTTAACCTAATCTGCATGTCTTTGAGCTGTGGGAGGAAAACAGAGTATCCACAGGAAGCCAAGTGCAGCATGATACGGAGGCTGTGGCACTGCTGAGGGAAGCCCAAAGTAACCTGGGCTTCAGCACTACTGAAGCCCAGGTTACTTTGATAGCAGCCTTCATCTGTATTGTTGGGTCAGGTGTTTCTCGTGACAAAAGTTCATAGATTCTCTATGGGGTTAAGGTCAAGTGACTTGGCTGGCCAATCAAACACAGTAATACCATGGCAAACCAGTTAATTTTGGCACCATGAGCTGGTGAAAAGTAAATTAGAGTCTCCATAAAGCATTGTAAGCAGACGGAAGTGTTGACTTTGAACCACAAATCATTACTGACTGTGAAAACTTCACATTGGACAATCTTCTTAAGCCTGCTGTCACCCCCTGTTGCTTGTGCACCCATTCCTAAAACACTATTCCCTTCAGTCAATTTTCTATGAATATATTTAGATACAATTCATTCATTCATTCATTCATCTTCTATACCGCTTTATCCTTGATCAGGGTCGCGGGGGGCCTGGAGCCTATTAGATACAATTCAATAAAATTTTTATCTGTATAGTGCTTTTAACATTGGTCATTGTCACGAAGCAGCATTACAGAATCAAAAGAAAATAGGGAAACAAGTATGAAAAGTGTGATAAAATATGTATGAATCAAAATGATCAGATTGAACCTGATTAGCAAGCTGAGGGCAACATACAGCCCTCTGATACAGTACTCTGTGACCAGCCAGCCCTTTCAGTGACGATCTTGTGTGGATCCTTCTTGTGGAGGGTGTTGGTAAGTATCCTCCTTGTGGAGGGTGTCGGTGATCTTCTGGACAACTGTCAAGTCAGCAACATTGCCAGTGGTGCTAGTGCCCTTTAGCCCTGACCTCAGTTGTGATGAAGTCCTTTGAGCGACTGGTAAGAGATCTCTTCACTACCTCACTCACTGGACCCATTACAGTTTGCATACCATCCAAACCGATGAACCCATGACAGATGAACCCATCCCACACAACATTCACTCACCTGAACACTCGGAAGGGGAATTATCTTAAAATGCTGTTTGCCAACTACAGTTCAGCTTTTAACATAGTCCCTCTAAACTCACCACCAAGCTGGAGCACCTGGCACTCAGCCCGCCCCTGTGTCAGTGGATCTCTAACCTCCTAACTGACAGTCTACATGCAGTAAGGATGGGCAGACATGTCTCAGCCTCCCTCACCCTCAGCACTGGAGGGTTGTGTTGTGAGACCCTGTTGTACTCTTACAACTCTACAACCCTCATCAAGTTTTCTAATGACACCATTATGGTGGGTCTAATCACTGACAACAATACACACCTGGAGATCTAGAGCCAGAGGAACAACCTTCTCCTGAACACCATCAGCAGCACAATGGGTTGATGGTAAACTTCAGTACTAAGCAGGAGGGAAACTACGAGAACCACATCATCAGAGACCCCAGTGGAACAAGTGGACATCCTCCGGCACCTCTGTGTTCACATCACGCAAGACCTGTCACGGTCCTGTCACATCAACACTGTGGTGAAAAAGGCCCGACAGCATCTCTCCAACCTCAGACACTTGAGAGACTTTAGACTGCCCTCCAAGGTGCTTAGGAAAGTTTACTCCTGCATCATAGAGAGAATCCTGATGGGAAACATCACAGCCTGGTTTGGGAACAGCATGATGCAGGATAGAAAAGCTTTACAGAGGTTTGTGCGATCAGTTGGGTGCATCATCCGCACCAAGCTCCCTGACCTGCACTCAATCTACAGCAAGTCTAGAACCTCAGCCACTCCAACAATGGACTGTTCTCTCTGTCGTGGTCAGGAAAGCGCTTCTGCTCCCTGAAAGCCAACACAAAGAGACTGAGGAGAAGCTTCTTCCTGCAGGCTATTCGGCCCTCAACCAGAACACCACCTAGGACTAAACAATCTGATCTGTCTGTCTGATATTGTTCACTCGCACAATAAACACTCACTGTTAGCAAAATTTTTGCTAACACATCAAAGTCAGGATGTAGCACCTTACTCGCCTCGTTGCATGTTTGCACATTGCTTACACATTGCAAACATCCTGGTACTTTGTACATTTTTGTTTCTTTTACACATTTCTCAGTTTTCATACAAATGAGGACTAACTGCACTCAGTTGTAATTTATCCTTCTTAATTTATACACTTTAATACCTCAAAGACTTATACTTAAATTCTATTCTATTCACCAACATTGTAAATATTGTACATTTTTCAGTTCAAAGTTATATATATACAGTGGCTTGGAAAAGTATTCGGCCCCCTTGAACTTTTCCACATTTTGTCACATTACAGCCACAAACATGAATCA
>JAQMYK010000016.1:482147-493220 GCA_030014345.1 Clarias buthupogon
GATCAGGTAGCGCCTCTAAGGCAGGTACATAGAAAGCACAAACCAACTCCGTGGTTAAACGGACAAATTAGGGTCCTAAGAAGGGAATGTAGAAGATGTGAACGGAAATGGAAGAAAGATAAGCTGCAAATCTCCTATGAAATGTTGAAAGTTTCGTTGTCTAAATTTCAACGGGCTGTAAAATCTGCTAGGACGAGCTTTTTCGCAAACGTTATTGAGAATAATCGCCAAAATCCGAGAGTTCTTTTTTCAACAATTGATTCTGTTCTGAATCCTAAATTAAAGGCACCTGCTGCTTCATCTATTGATTTATGTGAAAGTTTTTTACACTTCTTTGTCGATCGTATATCGGAGGTTCGGAACAATATACAGCAGTGTACATATGTGCCTTTGAATGCACTAGAAACAACTGCAAATTTATCGCAACTTGAGCCTATTTCTACTGCTATTTTTAACTATATTGTTTTTAAGCTAAAGGCTGCTTTTGCTCCTCAAGATCTTATTCCGACACCTCTGTTAAAGCAAGTCACTGAATCGGTCGGCCCATATATGGTTTCTTTCATTCATTCATTCATTCATCTTCTATACCGCTTTATCCTGTGTTTAGGGTCGCGGGGGGCCTGGAGCCTATCCCAGGAGACTTAGGGCACAAGGCGGGGTTCACCCTGGACAGGGTGCCAATCCATCGCAGGGCACACACACACATACATACACTCACACATTCATTCACACACTACGGGCAAGGCTCTTAATCTTATCACTACTTTTCACGTGTTTAATTAAGCTAACACTGACAGAGGTTAAGCATAAAGCTCTTTACTGTGTATATGTAGTGTAATATGCAAAAAGGCAAAAAGAAGTAAGAGAAATATGCAAAATATATTTCAGGAGTTGTATCTTTCTCCTGGTGGTTAGTAGTGAAACATGATCTCATGAATATAGAACCTTACCCTTATAGCACAAGGCACGCTTCTTTTTTGTGCACTTTTCATCATTCCACTTGCCATTTGAGTCCTCATTATTAATATATATTTCCACACAGTCCTCATCTGTCTTTCTGTTATTTGGTTCCTTCTGAGCCCAAAATCTGTTATCCTCCAAAGTCTGTTCAGTCCAAATACCCCCAGCCTTTCTGAGACCAATCCAATAGTATTGTTTTAGGTTCTGGAGATTATCTTTAAGGTAGTTGTTGTCTTTTTCACTTTTAATAACCATAAGCATCTGGGAATGACTTTGACACCATGCTTTCGCTTCTGTCCAGATCATCGTCTCATTGGAATATGTGTAGGTCCAGCTCATGACAAGCACTAGTGAGGCAAGGCAAATTAACACATTTTAGGCAGGACATGATGACTGTTTAAAACTGATGGTTACTAGTAGTGAAAGGTCTGGACAGATTAGATGGAATGTAATATATACAGTTGAAAGTAGAAATTTACATACATCTTAGCCAAATACATTGAAACTCAGGTTTTTTTTTTTTTGTTTTTTTTGTTTTTTTTAACAATTCCTGACATTTTCTCCTAGAAAACATTCCCGGTCAGTTAGGACCACTACTTTATTTAACAATGTGAAATGTCAGTATAATAGAAGAGAAGATATTTGAGGTGGGTCCGAAGTTTACATGCACTCAGTTAGTAATTGGTAATGTTGCTTTAAATTGTCTAACTTGGGTCAGACTTTTCATATCTCTTTCCACTTCTCACAATAAGTTGCTGGATTTTGTTTTTGCCCTTTCCTCCTGCAGAACTGCTAAAACTGGGTCAGGTTTGTAGACTTCCTGCATGTTTTTTCAGTTCAACCAACAAATTTACTGTTAACTTTATTATCCTTAAGCCATTCAGCTGCAAATTATGGTCTGGATTCTTGCTGAGCAGTTTTCAGTTAAATCATTATCTGTCTCTTACCTGTTGCCTCCATTTTTTCTGTGGACCTGATTTGTTTTGATTTTCTCATGAAGGTAAAAAAAAAAAAAAAAAGAGTCTCTCAGTTTGACATTCGGCCTTAAAAAACACTGATAGGTACACATCCAACTGACTCAAAGAAGTCATGAAGTCATTTTCTGAAATTCTCCATGCTGCTTAAAGGCACATTTTACTGAGTGTATGTACACTCCCACTCCCACTGTGATAGTAACACACTTACGAAGTGAAATAATCTGTAAACAATTGCTGGAAAAATTATTTGTGCACGCATAAAGCTAACTGATTCACCAAAACATGAAATCTGTGGCATGCTTTAAGCATCAGTTTCAATTATTTTTTTATATTTATATAAACTATATTAAAATCAAACTAATTCGAAATTGGATAATTTGTGAAGTTGGATTCAAAAAAGAAAAAAAAAACATCTTGGAGCACTCTCATAAAGCTGATTGAGACTAGGCTGGTCTAATCTTCATTTGAGATACAATGAATAATTAAAAGGGAATGCATGTTATATTGTTGTAACTTTTTTGGCTACTGCATAATGTATGATAGTGTTAATGTAAATTATTCTAAAATATTAGAAAGTAGTAAAATTAAGAAAAATCATGTTATGAGCAGTTGCGTCGAGATATTTAAGTGGTAATGTAAGTATAAGAAACTTCATCAGATGCCTTACCAGATGTTAAACTGAAGTACAGCCAAAGTTGTGTTTGTGCATATGGCTTCATGGGTAACGTCATATTTCCAGCCTAAATATCAGAATTATTTAGTAACTTGTGATGTTTTAAAAGCGCATTATGACGCACTATAATAATATTTTTTATTTGGATTAGATCACATGAATAATCTCTGTTAGAATTGGTTAAAAAAAAAACATTTACACAAAAGATTTATAATACATACCATGATAATCACCAGTTTCCTGAATTACTCTCCACGTAGTCTGAAGTGTTTTACTCAGGCTGTTTGCTCGACCAGAACTCCTACGCTGTTTCTCTCTGACTGCACGCAGCTTTCAGTCAGGGTTTTTCTCAGGTATGCTGGCTGCAAATGATAAATGAGAGGAAGTGCCTTTGTACATGATCACAATGTAATCGCTGTGACCTCTTGACCTAGGGGTGAATGCTGGACCCTGGCATGTTCTGCCTTTATATTTTATTTGGAAAGTAACCTTAGTGCACATTTTGAGGAAGGAACAATGCTGTTTTTATAAGCTAGTGATGCCATATTTTCTGTTTATTATGAATATATCTACTGTGAATAGATATGTTTGAATAGATTTAAATGATTGTAGATTACTATGAATAGTTTACTATATACATACCCCTTGAACTTTTCCACATCTTGTCACGTTAAAACCACAAACGTATAAGTATTTTATTGGGATTTTATGTGATAGACCAACACAAAGTGGCACATAATTGTGAAGTGAAGGAAAAATGGTAAATTGTTAAAAATAAATTTTCACAAATAGATATCAAAAAAAGTATGGCATGGATTTGTATTTAGCCCCACTGAATCAATATTTTGTAGTACCACCTTTCAGTCCCAGCTGCAAGTTTGGGGTACGTCTCTGCCAGCTTCGCACATCTAGAGGGTGAAAATTTTGCCCGTTCTTTGCAAAATAGCAGAATGGATGGAGGGCATCTGTGAACAGCAATTCTCTGTTGCAGACTCTGTTGGAGTTTTCTTCTAAGATTGTCCTGTATTTGGCTCGACCCATCTTCCTATCAGTTCCTTTTAGTTGACCAGCTTCTCTGTCCCTGCTCTGTCCCATGTGATCTATGGATCTCTGCAGCTCCTCCAGAGTTACCTTGCCCAGCCAGTTTAGGTAGCCGGCTACTGTATGTCTTGGCAGGTTTGTAGTTGTGCCTTCATAGAAACAGCTATATTTATACTGAGATTAAATTACACACAGATGGACTCCATCTACTAATTAGGTGACTTCTGTAAGCAATTGGTTCTACTGGATTTCAGTCAGGTATATCAGAGTAAAGGGGGGCGAATACAAATGCTTTTTGTATCTGACCACACTTTTTAGATTTATAGTTGTAAAAAAATTGAAAACCATACTTCATTTGCCTTCCACTTCAGAATTATTTGCCAATTTGTAATGGTTTATCAAATAAAATCCCAATAAAATACATTTATGTCTGGGGTTGTAACGAGACAAAATGTGGAAAGTTCAAGGGGTATGAATACTTTTGCAAGGCACTGTATCTGCTTTAACAGCTAAATAATGTTTTTTTGAATTGAAAGTATTCCCACAATAATCACACTGATACTGGCCAAAACAGGCTAAAACACCTGCAAGTGTAAAGGGTCATGACATTCCTCTCCACCTCAGCCACAGTTGCAGGAAAAGGCACAGCCAGACTGGCCTGGTTGTCAAAACAGCCAATCAATGTGTTTATCTCAATGTTTGGGTCAATGGCATTCATGAGGGGAATAGGACAATAAAGTAACTCACTCACTTAACACCAGTTCAGATTTTATTCATGTGTACAATAATTTTTAGTTTTCTTTTTCACTTTTCCCTTTTTGACCTCCCTTCGGTCTATGCTGCAGGCACTAAGGAGTCTGTTTTGAATGCAGTTTTATGCATCTAAGCGCTTAATAGCCTTGCCATTGAGTCTTTCAGTAGCCTTGTCTACTTTATGCCAGTGTTAATGTTTGAATAAAAACACAGCATTAGGTTTAGTGGGAAAGTGGATACAGACTTTATCCAGACTTTATGGTACAGACTGTGTACTGGATTCGTTGCATGATAATGTTCTCAAAATTGCAAAATGAAACATATTTCAACGTAAGTTATGCACTAATAATAATAATAATAATAATAATAATAATAATCTTTACTATCTTTGTATAAAATAATTTTCACTCTTTAAAAAACATACCAGCCATAATTATATTTATTATTCTCATTATTATTTTTTATTGACAATTCACATTCGAATAGAACAGACCAGATTCGTTTGGCTCTTAAAGAAACAGGCTACAAAAAGCAAAATAGATTTACATCTAAAAAAAATATAAAACAGTGAAAAATGATATACAGTACAATAATAAAACATAACTCATGTTAAAATTCATAAATAGCAAAACAGCATAGAACAATATGCTCAATAAATTAGATAATAAATATTTCCACTGTAAAGTACACAGAATATTAAATAACTACAGAGGACTGAGGATCAACCTCAGTTCATTTAACTCACTCTCTCTTTCCTAGTTACAGTCATTGCTACTTCCTGCTTCATCCACATCCTCTTAGATTTCCTTGAAATAAAAACTAATGATAATAATGATAATGCTTGTACTGAAGATTTTTTCAACAAACAGTTTTGTCTCTATACTATAGAGTTATGGATGATGTGTTCCCTTTTGAGTCTGCTCTTCTTCCTGATTTTGTCTCAGGTTCTGACTTTCTCATTAGGGATCTAAATCTAAACCCATAATTGGATTTATATACAGCTGCTCTGTGACAATTGATAAAAGTACTATACAAAATATTGAACTGAGCCAGGAGCACATTCATTCACGCTACAGTAGGAACGTCTGTGTCCACAGTTCAGTATTGATGGAGACCTGTGTGGAAAATGTTTTAAAAAGGTAAGAAAAATCTTAGGACTTAAGAAAAGTCAATTTAGTATGATATGAGCTACAAACAATTAATAAGAAAATAACTGAATAATCTGAACAATCACTATAGAATATTTGCATATAACTACTGGTATAGGTGAAAGATTCTAAACTCACCTAGATGTGGACTGTCTAGATGAGACTGTCTGTACTACTTTTGTATACTTGATGTGGCACCTCAATGTCTGAGTTGCTGAAAAAAATAAACATGAGACAGGTCAGCCTCACAAGGCAACATCAGAACATCAACACAATCCACACACATACAGATAAACATTGTGTAAATATGTTGTAACACTCACCTGAGGTCAAACTTCTTAGCTGTAATTAAATAAAGGAAAACATATAAAGCATTAGTTGACTTATAATATAATCTAATATATTTAACATAATTTAGTAATTAATAACAATAGAATTTAAAACTTTGATAATGATAGAAGAATGTTACAAACAATATTTAAAGAAAGTGGAAAAGCTTTGGAGTTATAAATAATATATCCTTTCTCTTACCTTTCATCTTTCTGAGTCTCTTTAGTATTGAGAAAACAAGAGCGAGGCTGGAAAGTGCAGTTGTGCCTCCCACGCCTATGGTTAGGCCAGACACCAGAGACGGGCTGAAGGGCGCAGGATGAGCTGGTGGAAATAAAGATAATAAAAAGAATAGAGGGAAATGAAAGTCATAAAATAGCTACAGGCTTCCTGGTCTATATGTTTTTATTATTCTTTTAAGGAAAACTCTGATCTGGCTCATGTGTATTCAATGCCAGTATGTAAAAAATATACAGTAAAGAATGTATTTATAATTTAACATTTTTTTAAATGAAGAAAATGAAAAAGTTGTCAACGTCAGCTTCAGTCTGATCCTTACCTTGGCATTCAGGCACCTCTCCAGTCCAGCTGCCATTAAGGCCGCACATCACCATCTTGTGACCATTAAGCTGATAGCCATTGAGACAGGTGAAGGAGCAGGAAGTGCTGAAGACAGCTTCCTCTGAAGAACAGTTGATAAAGCCATTGGTTGGCTCCTGGAGGGAAGAACATCTCACTGCTGCGGAGTGAGAAAAATAAGGAACAATCTTCAACATCTGCAAGATCTAAGCTATACTCTATATACAGTACAAAATATAGTTCATATAATGGAACACAGTTCATAGTGCCAAAGAACACTAAGATCATCTAAATCAACAGCTAAATCCTTAGATGTAGTCCTGGACATCAGAAGTAAACCTTGTGATCTTTGGGCTGAGCATTGTACCTGTGCAGCTGGGGATGTCTGTGCTCCATTCGCTTGTCTCTGTACAATCTGTGCTAGATGCTCCTTCCAGGATGAAGCCCTCATCACAAGTGAAGCTGCATATGGAGCCTTTACTGAGAGTCTCATCTGTACAGGACACACTGCCATCCTGTGGAATCTGGAGAGTGGGGCACTTAACAGCTGCAGATAAAACACATGTAGAATTTGTTTTACTCCATCAAGTTTTAACTTATATAAACATAATTGAATAATGAAGAGGTTCTGCTTCTGACCTGTACAGGAAGGCGTCTCCTGGCTCCACTGAGCAGTTTTGGTGCATGTGAGCTCTGACTCGCCCAAAAGTCTGAACCCAGCATTACAGCTGAACACACACTTGCTCCCATATCTCTCTCCACTGCAGGTCATTGTTCCATCTTCTGGAGCATCAAGAGTCGGACAGCGGACAGCTGTGGGGGGGGACACAGATACTTAATGGAGCCATACAGAATCAGCAATTTGTTTAGCATGAAGGTAAGTTGTCTACCTCGTCTAATATTTGCCCTAAATTTTATTGATGGCTGTGTAGCCATTAATAAAGTTTAGGGAAAATATTAGATGGGGTAAATGACCAGACTGCGCTGGACATCAGAAGTGGATCTAATGATCTTTGGGCTGAGGATTGTTACCTGTGCAGCTGGGGACATCTGTGCTCCATTCTCCGGCCCCAGTACAATCTGTGCTCGATGCCCCCTCCAGGATGAAGCCCTCATCACAAGTGAAGCTGCAAATGGAGCCTGTGATGAGAGTCTGGTGTGTACAGAACACACTGCCATTCTGTGGAGTCTGGAAAGCGGGACATTTAATGGCTGCAGAAACAGAAGGAAAATGAGGGTTCAAGTTTATATACTGCTACTGACACCATATGGTAGATATTATTCATTATGCTTTTTAAATATGAATAAAAAAATGGTGTACAGTCAGACAAAGATCAAGGTTCTGTACCTGTGCAGCTGGGGATGTCTGTGGTCCATTTTCCTGTCTCTGTACACTCTATGCTCGGTGCCCCCTCCAGGATGAAGCCCCGACCACAAGTGAAGCTGCATATGGAGCCTTTACTGAGAGTCTCATCTGTACAGGACATACTGCCATCCTGTGGAATCTGGAGAGTGGGGCACTTAACAGCTGCAGATAAACACAAGTAGAATTTGTTTTACTCCATTAAGTTTTAACTTATATAAACATAATTGAATAATGAAGAGGTTCTGCTTCTGACCTGTACAGGAAGGCGTCTCCTGGCTCCACTGAGCAGTTTTGGTGCATGTGAGCTCTGACTCGCCCACAAGTCTGAACCCAGCATTACAGCTGAACACACACTTGCTTCCATATCTCTCTCCACTGCAGCTCATTGTCCCATTCTCTGGGGCATCAGGAGTCAGACAGCGGACAGCTGTGAAGGACACAGACATGTTCAGGCTGATGGACACTAAAAGTCATTAAAGGCACTCTAGTCCAAAACAGCAGTCACCAAGTCTGAGTCAGCAATTTATTCAGCATGAACGTATGCTGAATAAATTGCACACTGTATGACTTTACAGCTAACCTGTAACAGAGTCAACTGCTTTAAACATCTATAAACTGTGTTTTTTTTTAACTTTATACCATTTAAAGTGTTTGTAGTTTCAGCGATAGGATTTACAGATGGTGCATGTTTGTGGCCTCTTCTCACCTTCACAGGTGGGTTGTGAATCATTCCAGTTCCCAAATGCATCACACATCAGCCAGCTGGAGCTGGAACCTGTTAGTGTATACCCTTCCTCACAGCTAAACTCACAGGAGGACTGATAGCTGAAGGGTGACAGTGAGTGATTGCACTGTATGGCTCCATGAAGTGTCCTATTCAGCTCAAAGCAATGGATTACTGCAACAACAACAACAAATGTAATACAGCGAGCTAGAGCACACATTGTTTAATGTAAATGTAAGTTTCTGTAGTTTTCATAGGGGTGTTTTAAAGCGACTTACATTCACAGGTTGGGGGTTTGTTGGACCATGCCTCAATACATTGTGTTGTTTCTGTGCCCACTAATTGGTAGCCCTCATTACAGGAATACTTGCATTCAGACTTGTATGAAAAGTCTCCATTAGGGTGATGGCATTGGACGCCGCCATGCTCGGGATCAAATATTTCCTTTGCTTCACATTTGACAACTGAAAATGAGGTTTCCAACCATATCAGTTTATATATTCTCATTTTATAGCTCATCCACACACAGGTACATACTGGGAGAAAATTTAATGCCTCCAGGACAATAATAAAATAAATATATGACCGCAACAGAGAACAAAAATACATTTATGATGCTACTCACCATGTTCACACTTCTCTCCATAAAAGCCCTCAAAACACTCACACCGGTGGCTGTTAATGGTCTCAACACACTCCCCCTTAAAGCTGCAAGAGTCTTTCTGACAGGATGCTAAAGAAGAGAAACACACAATATAAACATAAGAATTTTTTTGCATGTAGATTTGCCAAAAGTCTTACTAGTAAGTTGTCAATTAATGATTTTATTTTCAACACTTTTATACTTTTAAAATTATATTGTGATTATTATTACCAAGGTCTTAACAATAAATCAAACCTGACCGTTATTATTATTATTATTATTATTATTTGTTTTTATGACGTACCAGTGTAACATAGTGCAGTCTTCTTCTTTTTGCAGGGCTCGTCATTCCACTTGCCCGCATCATTGTTTCTCTTGATGTAGATTTCCACACAGTCCTCATTGTTGCGTCCATTATTAGGTTCCCCTTGAGCCCAGTTCTCAGCTTCTGCTGTTAGAGACTTATTGGTTCCCACCCAGGTCCAGATATTGTTAATTTTGCGAATACCGATCCAGTAGTATCCTGCCACCTGGGGGAGAATACTGTTGAGGTGTTCAATCTCATCATGGTTTTGAATGGCCACCATGTCGGTGTAGTTTGCCCTACACCACATACGGGCTGCTTCCCAGTCCATGGTATAGTTTGATCGGTGGTATGACCAGCCTTCAACTCCTGTCCACTGACTTAGACCTGTGTTAGGAAACAAAGGCATTTATTGTATAACATTCCATTTGAAACTGCTACTGTAATACATACTGGTGGTGATGACATACTCTTTTTAATGGTTAAATCGATCTCTTACTTGTAACAAGTAGAATGAAAAATGTAGAGATTTTGGTCATATGTGTATTGTAGAAATCCTGTGAAAAGAGAAACATTGCTTTTATGAAGTGATCCTACGACTGGAATTAAAATAGAGATTCACAGGTGGCCTGACAAACATCTACAATTTTAAAGGAAAGTGAACAATAGAATTACAACTGTGCACTGCAAAATATAACATCTTATCGAATGAAAATAATATGAATATTGTCAAAACATCTAGCATTTTTAAATAAATCAATATTAGTTTCAACCTATTAAACTAATAAACTTATTTCTTATTTTTTCCTTTGCAGTTTTAGTCCTGTTTTCTTGGCAGATAATTTTGCTTATTCTAAACATTTATTCCTAAAAACATGCCAAGTTATCTGTCAAAAGAACAAGAAAATCTAAAGCTTGAATTTGACTAATAATCTGACTAATAATATTATTAGAAATCAAACAAAATATTATATATATTTAACACTTTGTGATTATTAAACCACCACATCTCATAACAGTTCCTTGTACTTACCATTCTAAGAGATTCTTTGGATGTATTCCTTTCTTATATATTCAGATGTCAAGATGAAAGTTTCAAATGAATTTTATGGCTCTGCGTCCTGTACTGCTGTGGTTTAAATACTGTAGGTTGCTCGCCTCCGTCCTGCCCCACATCCCGGAATCTTAAGGCGACATGGAGTGGAGTTCTGGAATTCCGCTTTCTGGAAATACCCTTCTTCTCACTTTCCTTGTTTCCCCAGTGGTCTGCGAGAGGAAGCACGTGGGAGAGGAAGTTTGCTTTTCCCTTTCTATAGTAATACAGAAAAGCCAAAAGGGCATCATCAAAAAAAATTTCTATCTAGGGAAATTCCTGCATGTAGACATGTGGAACAATGAATAGATATAGACATGATTGCCCATTTCAGCAAAACATTATTTCAATTTGGCCTTTTATTATAATCTAATGGTTTCTGGTAAAATATACACAGCCCCCTTTAAAAGCCTTCTCCTGGCCCGGGGGGGGGGGGGGGGGGGGGGGGGGGGGGGGGGGGGGGGGGGGGGGGGGGGGGGGGG
>JAQMYK010000016.1:523147-533652 GCA_030014345.1 Clarias buthupogon
AATGTAGAAAGAAATAAAAATCAGGAACCATCATGGAGTTAGAAAGTGTTCTAAAACTTTTGAACGGTAGTGTATATCTCACCAAAATATTAGGTGCATATATACTCCAATGTTTTGACAAGCTGTCATGAAGAGTGCACGGCCACAACAGACTGGGTTTAAAGCCGTCAGAAATTTTGCAGAATTTTCATAGTTTTTTGCTTTTGACATTGCTGTCTTTAATTACAAAATCATTCATCTAGTGAGTTCCACAATACATATGAATGAATAGTCACGCACTAAATCTGTCAAGAATTTATCAGCCTTTCTGTTTCTAGGCAGAGTGTGAAGCACCAGTCTCTGGTGGAGGAGCACTTGCGGCACAGTGACCTTGTCACTTTGTTGTGTGAGGACATGCTGGCCTCAGTGCAGAACTGTTTGGAGCTGGCTGAGCAGATGCAGCAGTCAGGTCTGAAGGTACCGCACATGTAGGATTGTTCATAATCAGAAACACAACACTTAAAGTGTCACTAAAAGTGGACATGTAGCTAACAGGAGGATCCGGTATGCAACTGATATATACAATTCATATGAATATCCATATAAACAGTATATATTTGAATGTCCAGAGATTAATAATTAGTAAGTGTTTTTTGTGTACAATGCCAGGTTTTATGCCTAATTTGCTCAGACTTGGCTAGCTGTAGCTGCATGGATTTTATTGTGAGGGAGAATCTGTAGTATAGCAGTGTGATGGGTAAGTGTCAGATTGTGTCAGGAACTAAACCACATTATATGTATTTCTTTGAAAGGAAATTCAGTGCCCTGAATACAAGGTTTTCCAGAAAACCATGAAGATGTGCAGGTTTTTTGCCAACACATTGGTCCATTACATAAAGGTAGAGTTTACATGCCCTTTATCATATACTGGTCAGCTACAACATTAACACCACCTACAGGCGAACTGAATAAAAGCTCAACCGTGCTCATAGGGACCAAACACCAAGCCTTTTTTGATCCCTGGGTCGTGGGGACAGCCTGTTCTGGTCTGTACGCACAGAAAAGCGAATGCAGCACAATCAGCTGAAAAACGTTAATGCTGGACATGATAACCTGCCGCGAAGGGATCACAGTCGGCAAGGAGTTCAAGGTTGTGTATCCAGCCTTCAAACTCACAGCTCTCAATCCGATTGAGCACACATTGAATATGCTACACGAAAAGCCACTCCATAGAGGCCCCACCCCGCATCCCACAGCACCCAAAGGATCCTCCAGACTCCACAGCACACCCCTTGTGGAGTCATGCCCCAAGGGGCCAGAGCTGCCCAGGCAATACAATAACGGGCTTAATGTTTTGGGTGTTAATGTTATGGCAGATCTGTGTATATATACTGTAATTATAATTTATTATATGTAACTATAAATTGTTACTAATTTTAGGTTCATACCTATATATTTTTGTTTTATTTTGACAGGAATTTAATCTGTTTCTTTCAAAGTTCAGTAGTCGTTTTCACCAGCTGTACTTGCAAGTGCTCAGGTAACCTCCATATCATTCAGTCGAACTAAACACAACATTTACTGAGTAAAACTCCTCAGTCCACTTTTTGTCCAGTTCTGTTCATTTTCAGTATTAATGTATTTAGTACTTTCTTTTCTTCTTTTGTCTCTTTCTATTGGTCTCATTTCCATCCACAGTAAATTTCCTCCTTGCCCCTCAGCCCCGTCTGTTCCTGTTGGCCTGGGTGAAGAGCTGAGTAGTGGTATTTTGGTTCCCGTGGATGCTATGCTGGCACAGCTTTTACCCATGAGGTCTTTTGTTGAGTGTGTCCTGTCCGCGAACTACAGTAAGGCCATGGCACTTGTCTCTCAGTGCTCACCTCAACCATGCATCAACTGAGTTCAGATTGCATTCTGTATTAGTATTCTGAGTTATTTGGCAACATTTGAATGGGATCAGGAAATGGCCCATGCCGGCGGAAAATGTTTGTATGAATAGCTTGAGGAGAGGCAAGGTCTCCGGTCTTTAATATAGTGTTTTACCTGTCAGTAAATGACAGACACTGGCCTTGTGGGTGTTTAAGTGTCAGAGAGATATCGTGTGAGAGTTTTAAACTCCAGTGGTTAGCCATGACAGTTTTAAAAAATATGCATCCTGTGCTTTATCCATCGGGACAATGTGCTAGTACTAATCTCTGATCTCTGACCTACTGTGATATTACAGAGTTATTTGTGAAGCAACCGTGTTTTCACACACTTGTACTTCTGTATTACATTGTGTTAGAGTTCATTCTTCTCACTTGGTGTTAAAGAATGATTTGAGATTTTAGCTTCTGTAACTTTCTAGCAGGCGGCATGGTGGCGTAGTGTTTAGCACTGTTGCCTTGTACCTCCAGGGTCGAGGGTATGATTCCCACCTCGGGTCTGTGTGCATGTTTTCCCCGTCCTTGGCAGTTTTCCTCTGGGTGCTCTGGTTTCCTCCCAATGTCCAAAGGCAATTGTCTGTAGTATGTGTGTGTGGATGTACGTGTATGTATGTGTGCACGCGCGTGTGTGTATGTATGTGTGCGCGCGTGTGTATATTTGTCTATATGTGTGTACATGTGTTCACCCTGCGATGGATTGGCACCCTGTCCGGGGGTGTACCCCGCCCAAAGTTGTGCCCAAAGTCTCCTGGGATAGACTCCAGGCCCCTGCAACCCTGTAACAGGATAAAGCGGTATAGAAAATGAATAAGATACTAAAAAATATCTAGCAATATTTGGTAAAAGTTTGTTGTCTTGCTGTGTGTTTAGCGTACAGTCCGGCGCACGCTCTGCCCCAGTGCCTCCTGCTGGTGAGTGTGTTGGGGAAGCTCAGCACCCAGACAGACGAGACACGGTGCCTCTGGTATGGTGGCAGTCAGTTCTCAGAGGAAACACTCAGGTGTGCTATTAATATTTCATTTAAAAACATTCCCGGGTCTGTTAGATTCCTCTTATTTAGCAGTTGGTTTACATTATGGATTTATTTCATATAAACCAACTGGAGCACTTCTCTGTTAAACTCTTTAGCACAAAAATAATTTGCATAATAAATATTGGCATACAGGGTGGTCCAAAAGTCTGGTTCAATAGGCAAGTAAAACTACTGGAAAATCTTGAAGCAACTGCTCTATGTAAAGAATCCTGGCATGTGTACAAATGAGTTCATAAGTTCATGGCATGTGTAGTAGTGATGCGCGGGTCATCTTTTAACCCGCGGACCCCGCGGGGTAACCCACGGGTCAGGTTGGGGCGGGTAAAGAAATTGTCGCTTTATTTGCGGGGCAGGTTGGGGCGGGTCATTAAAAACAAAATTAAATAAAAAATCCATGTATGTTGAGTGCAATTCCGCTGCCAGTCACAACAAAAACAAAGAAATAAAAGTGAAGATGGAAGACGAGGTGTGGGAGAAATTGAGGTCGGGAATTTACATAATTTAATGGTCGCGGGGCGGGCGGGTTGTAAAAATAGATACAGTAGTGCGGAGCGGGCTGGGGCGGAAAGAATAATTTCATAAAAGCGGGACCCGCGGGTTGGAAAAATACCCGACCCGCGCATCACTAATGTGTAGGTACTGTTTATATACACTCACCAGCCACTTCATTAGGTACACCTGCTAGTGCTTTGTTGGATTTCTTTTGCTTTCAGAACTACCTGGATTTTTCAAGGCATTGGTTCAACAATGTGCTGAAAACATTCCTCAGAGATTTTGCTCTCTGGAAATACTCAGACCAGCCGTCTGGCAACAACAACCATGTCATGTTCAAAGTCACTTACAGTAAATCACATTTCTTCTGGGTTTGAACTTCAGCAGATTGTCTTGACCAGGTCTACATTCCTAAATACATTGCGTTGCTGCCATGTAATTGACTAATTAGAGATTAGTGTTGAACAGGTGTACCTGTTAAAGTTGCCAGTGAGTGTATGTACACTGTGTGTGTGTGTGTGTGTGTGTGTGTGTGTGTGTGTGTGTGTGTGTGTGTGTGTATACACGTACTGTATGACACTAGAATGCGCATTAAATTTGAAAAGTATAAAACAATATTGTAAACAAATATTTGATTTCATTCACATGTGACTAAGACACATCAGACTGTCAGATTAGTTATAGTTATGAGAATGTCGGGAGTGTTTACTCTGAAACTCTACTGTTCTTTAAGACATTGATACACACACGCGCACACGCACACGAACGAGTGGTACCTACTATGTGTTTATTTTTAAACTACACACTACTACTACTAACTTCGACTGTTTAAATATCAGTGTAATGATGCACTGCGGTTTGGTTTGGTTATTAAATGGAGAGAATATGTTGGCCAGTTTGGTGACTGTCCTGTTGCTGGAGAGGGACACCAGTGGCCCGGCTCACATCTGTGTTCATGTTACTTGTTTCCCCCCACTCTTCAGGCTGTCTGTCTTTGAGGCAGTTTTTCTGAGTTTCCGCCAGTGTTTATTAGAGAGGGCTGTTCCTGTACGGGTGCCTGGGGTGATGATTCGTGGCCAGGCTCAAGGCTCAGTGAGCCTGCAACAGCATGTATGTGTGCACCTGTGTGGCTGTGTGGCAGCGCTGCCCACACAACACTTCCCAAAACTGGTGAGTACAGTACTGTCTGGAGCTTGTATCGTCTCCTGAGTTCAGGGGTTCTGAGAAGGTTCTTGTGGTTAACACTTTACAACCTACAAGTCTGGACAAGGATTTGTTTGACCTTCTGATGGCTCTTCCTGTTACAGTCACTAACATCGAGCTGATTATAATATAATAGTGCAGAGGGGCATCCGAACCATGATCCATCACCATACAAGAGCAGGGTCGGGCATCTGGGATCTGCCCTATACACAGAAATGGATGGATGTACAGTAGATGTGTAGAGAAAGTGATATTTAATCTGACTGTCCTCTCTCTGACATTGTTAGGAGCGGTCATTGTTAGACGCTGTGCTGCAGGCAGACACCCAGACGGCCGTATTAGCCACTGACGTCTGGTGCTTTCTGGCACGGTGAGTGTGTGCACACACCCAGCAGTGACTGCAAAGTTTCCGTAACTCACATTGAGTCAGCTACACAAACAGTCTAAGTGCATTCCATATGTTATTCATATGAAAACTACATAAATGAAAACAAGCTGGGGTTTTCCAACCAAACAGTCCTTTCAGAATTAACCGTGATTACCTGACGATTAAAGCCTGCTTTAAATACAGCTATAAAAAAATCTTTTGACTGTGACTGAGTTAAATAACCATGAAGTCCAAGAACATGTGGTCACAGAGTGGGACTTCATATGGGAGTTGGAGCAGAAATGACAAGCCAAGTGAACGAATGTCTGTACTTAAAGCTCTAACGCACATGAACATACTGTAGCTCACAAAGGTTTATCGAGTCCATATTTGAGTGATGTTCTAACTTGACTTTTCTTCCCTCTCTCTGTGTGTGTGTTGTGTGTGTATGCGTGTTTAGATATGGCACTCCTGAGTTATGTTTGCACCACGTTCTCCTCGTGGCTCACCTGGTGAGTGCAGGCAGCTGAATGTGACCTTTCTTTCTGTGCTCTCAGAGATTTTAGAAGTCTCTCCTGGGAGTGATAGGATTAAGCTCTTTGTCTCACCAACACCCCAACAGAGGTGACAATTGGTGTCAAATCTGTTTTGGGAAGTGGACACCTGTCTGTGAGCTCATGCTACTCATAGCCGTAGTTTATAGACTGGATGTGATAATAGACTAGACTGTTGGGTGTGGATTATTCTCCAATACTAAGAAAGCACAAAAGTCAACATTCTAGAATTAATTTATATTTAGTAATAATAATTTTAGTCCTTAAGTTAAATTCCATTTTTATCACTCTCATTTTGGTTACTATTCCTGACATCTGGAATACACAGACATCAGCAGACACTGGCTTTTCTTCTTTGGTCATGCTCTGCTCATGCTTTTTCTGCAGCTTTCTCCACCTTCTGCTTCTTCTCTGCATTTTGTCCTCAGTTTTGTCTTTAGCTCATGTGGTTTCAGGTCAGGTGACAGACCAGTTACTGCAGAACATTCCACTTCTTTGGCTTAAAGTCTTAGGTTGTTGCTTTTGAAGGTCAGCTCGTTGTCCATCTGTGTTGTGAAACATCGTCCAATGAGTTGTGTGAAATATCTGTCTGAATGTGTGATAATCACTATTTACTCCGAGTTTATCCCAACGCTTTAGTCAGCAGTCACATCATCAATAAATATGATGGAACCAATTCCACTGTCACACACACACACATACCACCATAAGGTACACTTCAGACCATGAGCACTTCCTTCCTTTTTCCTCACTTTTCTCTTCCTGTCATTGATCTAGACAGCTAAAATAGACTTAAACCATGAGTCCAGTGGCTTAAGCTTTGCCAA
This sequence comes from Clarias buthupogon, assembly GCA_030014345.1. Classification (NCBI taxonomy): domain Eukaryota; kingdom Metazoa; phylum Chordata; class Actinopteri; order Siluriformes; family Clariidae; genus Clarias; species Clarias buthupogon. The sequence continues at coordinate 529,528 of JAQMYK010000016.1, forward strand.
AGGTCATGTTCAAGGTCATGCATCATTTCCTTGGGCAATAATTCCAAGGAAAACTGCCATTCCAAGACCTTGACTTTTTTCTTTTCAAAGTCCTGACCTCAACTAGCACATGGTTGAAAAAAAATAGAACTGGAGGAATTTTTTTGTTTTTTTTCTTCCCACAAATGTAACAAGAACACTGGTTTTATTTGAGAGATGTTTTTGTTTTGTTTCGTGATTGTCCCTTGGCAACTGTAATTTTTCAGTAACTTTTGTGACCCATTCTGTCTTTCTGTTGTATTTGTAGATAAAGTCATGTTCGGGTGCGGGTTATCAGTTGACTCATTTGGGATTGCTGCTGAGACGCCTGCTTTTTCTTATGACTCCAAACCATCAGGTCACACACACACACACACACACACACACACACCATACTGGAAACAGTAATAATTTAGTGTGGGACACAAAAACTTACATTAATTGTTGAACAATGCACTGCGTGTGTGTTTCTCTTAGTTGGAGTTTGTTGAGCGTTTCTTGCCATCTAAGGATGAGAACCTGTGTGTGTGGGGTCCTGTGCTGCTTAGTAGTCTGTGCTCGGATGTGCGTGCTCGTGTGGAGAGGGAGGTCTTGAGTAGCGCCCGAACTGCCCTTGATGCTTGGCAGGCCACGGGGTGCCGGCTGGGGAAGATAAACACACTGGTGAGGGCATCACTGAACACACCTGCTTCTCAGTTCTCCCAGCTCACCTTGTGTGAATCCAGTTCAAACTCCTTTAAAAAGGCAATATATAGTGATGATTAACTCTTAATTAGGTTTTAATAGTACCGTGGGCAGCTTACACTGGAAACATCAAACAGGATATCTGTTTGTGCGAGTTTATCTAAAATAATTCCAGTACTGATGATGGGCAAGGCTATGGTATTGTGTTGAGTGTTTCCAAAATGACCCTGAATAAACTTTGATAAGGTGATTAAATAGAAACCAAAACAGTCCAGTGCATTTATAACGTTGTGACCATGGGGAAATCAGGGACGTTTGATTTTATTTTTTAGACCACGTACTATTATTTTATGACTAAGAGTTCTCTTGAACATAACTGAAATATCTAAAGTGTCCATTACGTGTCCTCTTCAGTAGTGGTGAGAGACATGCATTAGTAGAAGAACACACACATCATGTTTGTGTGTCAGAGACAACAATCTAAAGGCATTAGAAAAAGGACTTTTTTGAGAGAGTTTGACAAAAACTTGGGTATTAAAAATGACAATTTATGATTTTGTTGGTTTGTCAAAATTATTATGCTGCCTCAGAAACCGGGGACTTCACATTAAAATTGCAGTAATTACTGTCCTGGTATGGACATGACTGTGACTTTTGTTACACCTGATATTAACTTCTGATGATATTCAGCTTTAGAATTTCAAATTGAGTTCTATTTCTCTCAGTTCTTCAAACTGATGAACATATTCTCAAACTGAAATTACACTTTTTACATTCCCCCTATTCTCCAGGCATTGTAAAGTTGAATCCTGATGATGCCACAGCTATCTGTGACTGAGAGACGTGACCCACTTACCCATGCAGTCAGGGTAGGAGTGGCGCATTCACTCCCCTCTGTCACTCAAAGTGATTACGCCAATCATAGCCATCTGTCAGCTCATGGGAGGGAGATGAGTGTGTTACACTGCCCTGTGATGCAGCATGAGCAACAGCCTAAAAAGATATGTTTCGGAGGAAGAACCCTCCTGGGTGGTAGATGATGATGTGTGTGATGGAGGGTTAGCAGTAACTGAACTTCTGAATTAAGAGAAAAATGTGAATACTATTCGCCTCAATGTTGGCTGTGTAAAAAAAAATAAGTTTTGCCGTTCTCTCCCTCTTATTTCTCTCTGTTCCAGAACAAGTCACTGAGTTGTTTGTTGGTGGTGGTCCGAGGCGAGCCCCTGCAGCCTGAGTGTACAACTTCTTCACTACATATTGTTCATCAGCTCTGGAACTGCATGGATCCTGTCCAGGTTAAAGGACAAACACGTGACAAACGGAAATGTTTCATAATTTTTTGTACTTATTCTTTCTGCACAATGTAACAGTTTGTAATAGAATATGCAATTTATAGTATATTATAGTAAATGTATCACCTTATAATAGTACAGTATAAAATATACAGTGGTACCTCAACCTCAAGAACTGAAATTTTGCAGGTAATTTGCTTCGGCATACAAAGCATACAAGCGACTGAACCACACTAAGGGTATGAGAAACTGTTCAGTATGTTATGAGGCGGTTTGGTTTGTACGTCTGAGGATATAATGTCTGCTCATGTTCTAGACTCTGAAAAAATGAAAAAGTCCTTTCTTGTAAACGACTCTGCTCTAATCTCACAGAGTGCTGCTGTTCTGTTTCATGCTGATGGAGGAAATCTAGTAGAGTAATCTTAACTAGATAAAATAAATCCAGAACAGAGAACCGACAATGCTTCTGGTGTATGTCTACAGGAGTCCCAAATGTCACCCTGCATGGGATAATTTGCACTTTTTAGCAAAATGTAACTTTATTTACAAAACCTGGATATTTTTGCCATTTCTGTTTAAAAGCATACAGTTGTCTCTCTCACTCATAATGAACTCATCTTAACACACCTGTAACTGCACTTCAAATGTACTACTTGAGACAGCTTCCAGCCATTACCGTTTTAAAGGCCAGTTGAGAAACAACAGAATTTTGTAAAAATTTTGTTCTTGTATCATTTAGAACGTTTATTCTGTTCTCCAGCATTTCACAATCCAGACAGTATCGGCATTACAGTGACTATACACTCAGAGATGACCGACCCCATGCAAGACGGGAAAAGATTTTTGATAAATTTTGACTTGGAAAACGGACAAGTCTTGGTTTACGAGTACCGGGTATCATGTATCACGCATGCGCTTCTTGTTTTGACGCAGAGCATCACGTTATCACAGCTGAGCCAACGTTTTTTCTCTCTCTTGCGCTGCGGAATTGTGGGTAATCGTCTCCCCTGCTGGATCTTAGTGCTCGTCTCTTACTGATATAATTAACATCCTTGCATGCGTGTACTGTTTCTTATAACACATGTGTATGCGCGCGTGTAAAGCAAAGAAAGTCTCATTAGAAGGTAAAGATCCATTTTCTCCCTCTCTGTCATGTGTGGGCGCGCACGTAATTTGACACCGTGCCGGTTCTCACACACACACTAAAGGCGAGAGAGAGAGGCGCTCGCCTCACAGCGCCTGCGCGCATAAACGGAAACACTTATCTGTCGGGATTTTTTTATTTTTTTATTTTTTTAAAGGTAAAGTGCAAGTTTATTTGTTTTATTTTTACTTTATATTTTATGTTAATTATTTTTGTGTTTATTTTTTTGGACTGTGGAAGGAATAATTTGAATTTTCATTATTTCCTATGGGAAAATTTGCTTTGGTTTGCGAGTGTTTTGGAATACGAGCCCACTTCCGGAACGAATTATGCTCGTAATCCGAGGTTCCACTGTATAGCTAAAACTTCTTCTTTATTTTTTTTCCCCTCATTAGTTCAGTCAGGTTCTGATGCATTAGTTCTGAGGTTCTGAGGTGGTATGTGTGTACAAGTTTTACTAGAATTCTGACCTGACCTCTTGTATCCCGACTAATCCATTGTTTTTAAGGAAGTTTAACCCAATGCGCCTCATTGACATTCAGCTCATTTTATAATATTGTAGACCTAAAAAAAAAAAAATGTTTTCCTTCTTTCTAGATTCAGACCCACCCCTCCCTTCAGTGTACCTTGAGGCTGCTTCTGTCCATTTCAGGGAAGTTGATTAAAAGTATTGAACCACAGGCCATAGTTCAGGTAACAGGTTCAGCATTTTCTCCTTCACCTGTTCATATTTTCTTTCCACCAGTCAAAAGTTTGCAGACACCATCTCTTTCTTTATTTTTTACTCATCATATAACATTCAAATATGTCAAAATTGTGAAGTAACACACATTGAGTTACAGTGGTGTTCAAAATAATGTCAGTGAAGAAAAACAAATATTAGCCCGTTCAAAAAAATAGTAGTGTGGATTTCAATTAGAGAGGTAAATTATTCTGTGAAAAACAGGTGTCAAACAAGTTCCCCTTATTTAAGGATAAATGCAGAAA
>JAQMYK010000016.1:554626-572524 GCA_030014345.1 Clarias buthupogon
CCCTAGTGACGGGAGGGAATTGGACACGACTAGATTGGGGAGAAAATCGGGGAAAAAGAATTGGGCAGGACTAAATTATTATTATTTTTTTTATTTTAATAAAAAAAAAGAATAACATCAAAAGATCAGAAACACCTTCAATGAGCTCAACCCCCAAAAATGTCAAAACCATTCATCAATTTGTGACAATTACAATCCACAATATTGCTGCCATTTGTGTCATAAGGCACAGTCCTGGCAATCCTTACATGTGATTTGAGAACAAATTTGTCCTGCTGACCCAGGACCTGAAGGAACATCTCGTTGAAGTCTGCCAAGAACTCAGTCAGCGTGACCCATCCTTCATGTCGAAGATCATTACCTAGCCCATCATCTCTACAAATGAAAAGGAGAGGCTTGTCCACAGCTCGACCGAGTGCATACTCATCGTCTTTTTTGACATTCGCTTCATTCCCAGAATTCATTTCCATTCACTGCCAGGTTTTAAGGCGTCTGAGGGAGGACAGCGACAGGCAAGTGAATCTGTGGCATGGGAATACACCTACAAATCTTACTCCTTTGGGTTCTGCATTGAAGCTCTGGTGTGATGAGTGATCCTATACTGGTGGCAAAGGTAGTAGGATTTTTGGTTGCCATGCAGAAGGCCCGGGTTTGATTCCCTGCCAGTGCCCAAAGCAGAGTATCCTTAATGCTGGTCTCAAGCCCAGATAAATAGGAGGGTTGCGTCAGGAAAGGCTCTTGCCCTTAATGTACTTAATATCTAAATTCTCAAATTAAAACCATACAATTCTTCTATGGTGTGTTGCTCCAGGGGGTTTATATGCTCAATGTACACCCTTTGAAGGTGTCCTGTTCTACAAACCAGTGTTGATGATAACCAATATGGACATTTTGTGGCAAGGGACATTATGTCAGTGTCAGTCAGTTTGCCTTTAAGAAAGGCATGAATTCCAAACACACTCATAACCATCACTTGATGACCTTGTGTTCAACTAAATCATACCCAAGATATACAGTATAAACTACCTGTTGCTTCAACAATGAGATGTTTTAATTATCTTAACGATGCCAAAATGATTAACAAAATTGGGATAAAATCACCCAAAATGTCAGAAGGCCAGAAGAGAACCAGACTCAGATGGAAGAATGTGAAGGCCAGTGAAAGCAAAAACACCTTAAACAGGAAACAAGACCTTAATTCTAGACCTACAGATGTGGTTCTTGACATTATTGGAGGAAAAAACATGCATGCTTTTAAACTTTAAGGTGTTGTACGGAGATGGTGAGTTCACACTTGTGGAGGAAAGTGAGCATGTTCCTCCCAATACTGAGGAAATGTTTATTTTGAATCTTAGCCATGGTATTGGGAAAGAAGGTGGATCTTTGCTGGGAGAGCTAGTAATGACTGACACCGCAGCTCAGAGAAAAGGTCAGGAGAATACTTTGCCAAACAAAGATGTTGCCACCTACAAGTCACTTCCTAAACTGAAAGAGCAGAAGTACAAGGTCGCCTGGCAGAGGAACAAATTACTTGTACCCAACTACAGCAAACTAAATCTGATCTCTGCACAAATTAAACCTCTGAACAGTCTTCATTTTGATTCATTTTGTCATTTATTCTTTTTATAATTAAAAACACATGTCCAATATAATTATCAATGCATTTGCAAATAATGTAAACCATATTCGTTCATTGTTATTTATTTGTTGTTAGTTACATGAGCAATATTTGTGCCATTATAATGCTGTTTTTAGTTTTGTTAAATAAAAACAAAACTAAAACTGCCGCTCCCATGCTACTGTAGAAGTAATAAAATGCCATTCTGATGATATTTACTTGTTAAGGAGATCCGAGAGAAACGCTTCTGTGATAATTAAATCATATGGTGAATAGGCATGTTTACATTTATACTGTAAGTGTGTGTGTGTGTGTGTGTGTGTGTGTGTGTGTGTGTGTGTGTGTGTGTGTGTGTATCGGGGCAGACTATAAATTCTTACAATTCCTTGATCCTGAATACTGAACCATGGGATTCTGATCTTGATGAAACTTTTTATACAGCTGTGCCCTGGTCTTTAGCTGTACAGTGCATAGGATGACCAAGTACATGGCTACTGTGAGTTGACTCAGTAATGGATTATGATTATTTGGGCTATGAAACTCCTTCCCTAACGCTTTTATAAAGGTGTGTGATGTATAAGGATATTCTCATTACATCAGGAACTAATTAAGCACTGCATGACTTATGGAGTTCAAGTCCTGTACATTCCCCCTTATTGTTATTTATATCACTGTTATTGTTTATACATGTATAGTAATTAAGAATGAACATTTGGTGGTTAATGTGTGAGAACTAATGAATCATTAACAACAATAAGATCCAGAAAGAGCACCTTACTGAACCTCCCCGGTAGGTAAAGTCAGAACATTTTGTCCTTAGCAGTGAGAGAAATGTCTCATCAGTGCTCTCTCTGTAAATAACTTCCCCCCCCCCCCCCCTCTGCATTCTGGCCTTTAGTCAGACAGGGAGGAGAGTCTGATGTTCTCTCCTCACTGACCAGACGCTTACAAATCTCACAGCTTTGATCTAAGAGACTGGATGAGACTGGACCATGACACCAACACTTCTGATTCCAGCAGCTATAAAATCAGAGCATCTTCACACACTCCCTCTCACACATGCACACACACTGACAGAAACACTCTCACATTCTCACAAGTCATTGACGGCTCAACACAGACGCTAGTGTTCCAGGTAAGATGCAAAGACTTTACTGTAGTGTGATTTTTTACTATGAACATTTAGGAAAGAACTCACAGGCTTCATGAATCCAATCAGGTTCCTGACAAGATGAGAAGCTCTCTGTGTCTCGTCCTGCTCTTTGTTTGTGTCCTGGTCACCTGCTCTTCATCCCAGCGTGAGTACAATGTGTGTGACTCAGATGCATGAAGTGTTGCTCAGTTGATTTAAGCTTCTGTAGCTGCTCCTAAATTCTTGGATCATGAAGAGTATATTTATTTTTATTTATAATTTTTTTTTTCATGCTTAGTTTGTGTTAACTGTCAGGAAGGGTAAATTTCCCTGGATGTTGTTTCTAAACCCAGAAGACTGAGGTTGCGAGATCTTTTCCAAACTGCTGCATTCATTCAAGCGCCACACAAATATTCTAACATTTTAGTATACGGGAGTAACAAGAGAATTGTTTTAAATAACAAAATGCTATTTTTTTTTATCTTTAGTACTTTAGTACTAAGTGTTAAGGATGTAGAACTTTGGAAATCTAGAGGATCCATGTTCCACTACCTTGACAAACCAGAACAAAGAAGAGTCTTGAATAATAATAATGATTATGATGATTGTTATTATATTTCGCAGGAGGCTGCACAGGTCGATGTGGAGAGAATTATTTCAGAGGCAATAAGTGTCAGTGTGACTACGATTGCCTGTCGCACAAAGAGTGCTGCAAAGACTATGAAGCTGTTTGCACTACAAGTAAGACTCCACTGCTCTCTAGTGTCACAGGAGCTGCTTTGCTTCATGTAGGGTCGATTGTTTTTTAAGTGATACTGGGTGAGATGAAGTCTGTCAGGGTTCCTATACCCAAAGTCTACTGTTGGCGCTCTAACAATTCAAAAAAATAAATCTGGTTTAAATTAAGGTGTTTTTCTATGTAGGGTGGCATAGTATTAAAAATGACTGGTTATAGGATAAGATATGATGGTAAAATGTGTTTTAAATTGACTTTTGTTAAGTGTTAATAGTTAATGGAAATATATGATAAGGAAATATATTTTTTCTCTATTCCTGTTATGTTTATTAATGTTTTATAGTGGATGCTTGTAATTATATGATCACGCTGCTGATGCATGATGTTAATCTTGAAAATGAAATCCATCCAAATCCAAAATTTACACTCCTATGTTTAAACTAATTCCTAGATATAATCTAATACATTAGCACACCCAAATGAATACAACAAATCTGCTGTAAATAAAATCAAATTCTTTAGGAAAAATCACTTTTTTGGAACTGGACTGGAGAAAATCAAATTGCTTTAAGAAGCAGGTAAAAATGTCACTTCATTAGTTGCTTGAAACCTGACCCACCTGACCTATCCTGGAGTGTCGAGGATGACTGGTGTTTCTGTCCTGCGCTGTAGGAGACTCCTGTAAAGGAAGATGTGGCGAGAGCTTTAAGAGAGGGAGGCTGTGTCACTGTGACATTGAATGTGTTAAATACAACCAGTGCTGTCCAGACTACGAGATGCAGTGCAACACCGAGGGTAAGTTTACACCAGCATCAACATTTACTTTAAGTGCAGTATGTAGTGTATTTTAGAATTTCTCATAGAAATAAGTAAAAAAAAAAACAACTTGTGAGGTACAGGTGTAGTTCTAATGATAATTGACAAATTTACAATTTTTTACAGGATGATCTCAAAAAGCTTTTAATCCTGCAGGTGCTTTGTTTATTAACTGTTGATCACGGAACATGACAACCGCTTGAGGTTGAGGGTTCAGCTCTATCCTTCAAGCTGTTAGTAATGTGTTGGACAATCCTTAACCTAATTCCAGACATTTTAAATTTGTGTTCATCTTTGATGTAACACAATAATTTTACTTTTCCGAAATGACGAACTTTTTCACCAGTTTGTGCATCTGTAATTATCACTACATGATAATTTAGCATTGAAGTTCTAGAGAGGAAATTACATTCAATTAAAAGTGAAAAAAAAAAAAAAACACTTATTATCCATCTTAATGATTTATCACAAGTCTTTGTGTGTACTTTATTCCAAGCAGCATGTTTAATGGCTACATAATAATCATATATAAACTACAGCATAATCATTTTTAAGCAGCTAATTGAAGCAACTTCCCTCAAATGTGTTGGAAGCTGAAAAGAAGTAAGAATGTCTCCAAAATCAGGAACAATGGTATGGACTATGTGCATGATCACTATAGTGTAGTCTTGCTTTGTTAATTGCTTAGATTATTGACTGTGTGTATGAGACTGCTTTAAACATTCACAGAGGCACAGAGGTCAGAGTTCCAGTTATAATTACTCATTAATCACCAGCTAAACCACTGTATGTTGTATTTTTGTATGATCGCTGGTAGCAGTGATGTAATTACTCCATCTCTTCCCCTGGCTGATAGATTCCTCAGTGGAAGAAGAATACCGTGAGCTTGAGGTGACCACTCCACTGGACGACATTGTGACTGAAGGTAATGTTCACTTATCTTTTTAGAATTTAGTATTTAGCAGGAAATTTTTAAAGTTGAGCTATTTGGATGACAAAAAGATATAATTGTATTGTAAGTGAAAAAAAAAAAACATCAATCATCAATAAATAATAATAATGAAAAAAAATATATAATAATAATAATAATAATAAAATCTAATAATACAGTTTGCTGAAATGTTTTGCTGCCAATTCCTTTCTATATGATAAAGGAATAAAGGAATGACTTGAGGACTGGAGAAAAGGAATATTCCCGAAGAAGTAGAAAAGGGCGAGTGATTAGAGCGATTTTTCCTTTATTGTCTACTTAAAATGAAGGAAAAAAGATATGGATTCCCCATCCTTACATCTATTTTTGTCAAGCTAGAAAGATGCTCATTTCATCAAGTATCTGATTGTTGAATGATGGATTAGTGTTCAACTTAAAATGGAAAAAAGGAAAAGGAATACGGTATAAATTTTCTTAGTGACTATAATTAACACTGAAAGCAGCATCTAATATGTTAATTCAATTCAATTCAATTTTATTTGTATAGCGCTTTTAACAATTGTCATTGTTGCAAGGCAGCTTTACACAATCAAAAGAATTATTTAAGACTGTATGAGTGTGCATGAATCAGAATGGTCAGATTGTCCCTGGTGAGCAAACCGAGGGCGACAGTGGCAAGGAAAAACTCCCTGAGATGGTAATAGGAAGAAACCTTGAGAGGAACCAGATCCATGTTGTATGTATGTGACTATCAACACTACTGTGTATTGCTGAGAATAGTGACTATAGTCATGTGATGTCACTATGTCTAATCACACTTTTCTACCTAGCACACAGATGAATGTGTTATACTGGATGCGAGGTCTCTGGGTCTCTATATAGACCTTAAACCCATAGCATTTTTGCAATTTTTTGCATTAATATGGTTTAAGAAACCTTGAGAACGTCTTCATATAAATGTCTGACATTTTCATTGTCTATATATATCCTTATACCATCCTCATATGAGGACTGTTAGGTATAATTCTTTTGCCAAACTCCTTCCTGGTTGAAAAATCCATAGTTATCAGCTGTGAATAAAGAGAAACAGTAGCAGTTGTAACAGTAGAGTTTGACTCTCTGGAGGATTCATACGGGTCAGAATTGTGACATAATTTTTTTTTCTAGGTAATATGATGAACTGAATTTTATTAAATTTTAACCAACTATACAAAGATGACTGAGCAAGAAATTTAAAATGGGTCACATAGGCAAAGAAAAGCACAGATACATACAGTACAAGCATTAGGTGAGTTTTTTGCGGCATCATTCCCATATTCCTGTTGTAGTAAAATGGACATGTTTCAAAAGTAATAATACCTTTGGTTCTACCTACATACCCATAAACCCAAATGCTTGATGTCTGAAGCCTCCATGACTTCCACGTATGATGATTTAAAAGAAATCTGTAATTGACCAATGCCGTGTTGAAGGCAAGGATCAGTGCTGCTTGAGTTTTGAACTATAGTTAATCTGACATGACTTAGTAAAGCAAGAATATTCATTATACTTTAATGTCTTGCGACTCTTGACTCCTCCCCTCTAGATGCTGTGAGCGGTAGCAAGCCTTCTCCCTATGACACGGTCGAGCTTTTGGACCCAATTGAAAACCAAGTGACACCTCTCCCTAACCTGCCTGATTTTGGAACAGTGCCAAGTGAGGCCATGACGAATATGTGATCTGAGTTTTAAAATAAAATGAAACATTTTCCTATTTCTGCGTGTTTCTTCCCAAAAATTTAACACAGTGCCATTCCTTTCAGGTATGATTGGTTCTCCTGTGACTGACAAGGATCCTGAAAATCCTCAGGATAACTTTAAACCTGAGCAGTTTTCTCCTAACATCTCAGCACCTAATGTTCCTCCAGCGTCTACTAAGCTACCTGACACCCAACAACATTCAGAACATTTTCCTGCTACCACAAGCACAAAAAACACTACATCTGTATCTGAACAGACTGACTTGATGGCAAAAGCAAACACTTCACGTTCCACAGAGCCCCAAAGCAATGATGCATCTGATAATCCTGAAAAACCTGCTTCTGAATCAACTGATCAAAATCCCCAGTCGGACTTTGAACAGAAGCAACTGAATGCCTCAGTTCCCACTGTTCCTCCTGAGATGGATTCAACTAGACCAAATTCCACATTATCATCTGAACAAAAAGGTACCACAGACTCTCAGAGCATCTCAGAGTCCAAACCATCACCTGCACCCACAGATCAGGCCAATAATCTAGACCTCAAGCTGACTAATCCTGTCCAATCTGAAGACAAAGAGGGTCCTTCAAACCTTCAAACTCAGACAGAGGCTCAGTTGGAACCCAGTGAGGTCACAACTTTGGGACGACTGGATATCCAGAACACGACCTCAGCAGACCAAACCACTGCCAACATAACAGAGCCACAACATGAAACCAAGGATACAAAGGACATCCTTTCTACAGAGGAATCTCCAAAGTACCCTGCCATAATAGCCAGCACCCCTCCGCCTGAGATGGTTAGCCCTTCTCCAGATGAAACAGAAGAGGAAAAACCCACTAAACCAAAAAATGATAACAAAAATCCTCAGGGTCTTCAAGATTATCAGGCAGGTACGTACCGCAGACTTTTATTTAATACGCACTATTTCAGCAAAGTTTCTTTGTTTCTTAAGAACCACATCCATCTGTAACATATCAAATGCCAAAAAAAGTATTAGTCGCTCCTTTCTGTCGGAACATGAAACACTATTGTAACTTGGAGCATGGACACACTTTAAACATTAAACAAGTTATTTTGTTCTTTATACAACACTTTTTGTTTGTTTGTTTTTTTACAGATGCCAGCAGGGACACTAATCTTTGCAGTGGTCTTCCAGTTAATGGCTTGACGACGCTTAAAAATGGCACCATTGTGGTTTTTCGAGGTCAGTAGTAAATGCCCAGTCTTCAGTTTCAGCAATGTTTTACGTTTTCCTAAAACACTATGGGCAAAAAGCCCATCTGAAACGGAATGAGTCGTAGCCCAGTTGCTTATAGTTGATGTACAGCATTAAGGACAATAGCATAGTGAGTGGTGCAGTACTGTTGCCTCACAGCTCCTGCGTTTCTGCTTAGATCAAGAGCTCGAGTGACTTCCCATATCTGCATGATAAGTTCTGTTTCCTCCCCTCCTACTATTACTATGAAGCGAATGAATGCGTGAATACGAATGTGTATAGTCGCCTGTGATGTTCTGCCGTCTAATCTGCAGTGTATTCCCTTCTAGTCTCCACATCGACCTTGACCAGTATAAAGCACCTTCTTAAAGATAATTGAATTTCATCATATTTCATTAGTCTCCTTACTATTTATGGACAGTTTGAGTTTATTTGAAGAAAAACATGATTTATTCACAAAAATAAGATACTTGTAAGGAATTGTGCTTACTAAAGTACCACCTGTACCTCCCATCACCAATGTGCACCAGGCCACTACTTTTGGACGCTGGACTCCAGAAGAAATGCCGGACCTGCTAGTTTAATCACAAATGTTTGGGGCATCCCTTCTCCCATTGGCACGGCCTTCACACGCTGTAACTGCCAGGGCAAGACCTACATCTTCAGGGTACTGTGACTACTGTTACTAATCATTGTTAAATAAATGTTAACAATTCATATACAGGTATAGTATTTCCTAGATATATTGTTCTGTGCGCATTGTGTGTGTCGTATAGGGGGATAAATACTGGAGGTTTGAAAATGACGTTATGGATGCTGGCTTCCCCAGACCCATCAGAGAGGGCTTTGGACTTCAGGGACACGTTGTTGCAGCTTTATCCACACCTCAATACAGGAGCAGGAGGGAGGCCGTGTTATTTTTTAAAAGAGGTTCAAACTGTACAGTATTGCAGAAACATTTTATACCATCATGTTTTGCTGAACTTCAGACAATGTATTTCTCATAGTATTAAGAATATTTTTAACAAGAGCAGATCTGCCACCCTATAATGCACAGGTGTCGTAACGGTTAACCAAACAGTTTAGTTTTTAAATAATTTTAGGCTCAATTAAATTTTCTAACCATCTGATTTTGCGCTGTCTGTAGGCGGCCTGGCCCAAAAATACACCTACCTCAACACGCCTGCCTGTGGGAGCTCGTCCACTGCAGCACTAGTAAAGAAGAGATTCAGAAGGGAAGCAGGTAACTACCACCTTAATGAAGAAAATGTTTTCTTAGTGCAAGGGAAAAAGGAATGAAAATTTAGCAGCTGAAAGAGAGTGTGTGTAAACAGTGTGTGTGTAGATAAATCATAGGATAAACAGTGCTAAGATAAGACTAAATACACAGGCCAGTCTGTGAAGTAATCCCTTTCCCCAGGAAAATATCACACAAATACTCCATTCCTTTAGAACAGAACATTATTGCAGAAACTGATCTCACACACAAGAATGGGAAGGATTACTCAAACCTTGAATTTGTATATGAACAAAATACACAAGCTGATTGATTCCACATCAGGTTAAAGGTTGTGATTTTCTCTTTCAGTCCCTGAACTTGGGCCACCGATCACCATTAGTAAGACCTGGATAGGATTTCCACCCACAGTGACATCAGCGGTGTCAGTGCCCACTACAGGAGGGGACGGATACAAATACTACGTCTTCTCACAATGTAAGTAAATTACATCATCTGGTTCTAAAGTTACTCTAACACAAAACAGTTACTGTCGAGCTATGAAGCCTCTGAAAGAAAGAAAAAAAAAAAAACCCTCCACATCCATGTGCTATTCAACAAAATAAGTCTAGCGAGGGTCTCAGACACATCTAGGTGGGGTAGAAAAGTTGGCAGCTTCACTAATCCTCAGACTAGACTGCAGTTGAGAGGCCTGAGGTCATCTACCATGATGTCATTAAGCACACAGGGCAAGGTCAAGCTCCTCCCATAAGTATTAGTTCATTACATGTTTTAGTTTTATGGCAGTTTCACCAAAGACAGAAAACAGTTAAGCATGTAAAGGTTTAACTTTCAAGTTTATTGTACATTCAGATCATTGCCTAAAACCACATTATATGTACATTGAGAATTATTTTACTACTGTTAATCGACATGTTTTTCCCCCAGCCACGTACTACGGCTTAAGGATAGAAGGTGAGACTCCAGTGATCCTGACTGCGAGGACTGGACAGGAACAGCAGAGATCACCCAAAAGTTGGTTCAGATGCCCAGGGACGAGTATAGCATAGTACACTCTAAGCGCCTAAATATTATGACTGTGTGATGCTCCTTAACTTTATACTTGAGACATTGCTTTAATTTACATTGAGAGATCTTTGTGAGACGTTTATAGAATGCTGGAGTTTTGAAGGAGTTTAATCAGGATGCTTCCAAAGTGCTTATCTTTTGACCAATCAGGGCGCAGAATGGGGGGCAAATGTGAAAAACAAAAACAAAGTGAATAAACACATTGAACAGAAACAATTCAAACATCGCAGTCCGACCCCAAACACCATGCTTGGCTGCTTCCTGAACATTTAGTGATACATGATGTGACACTAACTTTAGAGAAAAGACACAAACATCTCTTCTCTTTATTTTCACTGCCAGAACAAAATAACAAAAACTGCTCATGTACTCAATATTAGTTTAACCAGGTTAAACTAATATTGAGTACATGAGCAGTTTTTGTTATTTTGTTCTGCTCATCAGCTGCATGGAAGTCCAGGTTTAGTGCCCAGTGTAAACACAGTTTTAAAGGGGAACAAACAGCTAATATTTTGTATCAAAAACATCTTTATTGTATGAACATAAAATTAAGCAAAGCTGTAGATTCATCACAAATGTTTACAGGGAACTCAAATGGCTGCAAGAAGCCAAACATGAGAACGGTCAAAGCTTTAGTGGAGCAGCTTGTCGAGCTGAGTTAGAACAACCGCAACATCATTGGCACTTTTCACCTGGCAAAGCGCCGCCGCACTCCCATCACTCCTGATCCATCTGCAGAAACAGGATAAAGCACAATAATTACAATTATCCAGCCATGCTGTTCACAGGTGTACTAGATGCTTGCTAATAAATAATTGTTGTCAATTATTTCCAATAAAATGCACTAATATTAATCATGGCCTATTCCTGTGGTTATGGATACCCATGTATGTACACACAATGTATAAATGTACCTCTCTTGACAAAGCCTCTGGTGGCCCGTCCTCGAGTCCACTGCCTGCCCGACCCCGTCCTGACTCTGGGTGGTTGGCGGCTGCTTGTGTCTGACAACAAACAAGAATAAAGATCTGTTAAAGCCCTGGGTCAAGCTGGACCCTGCATGGAAAATTAAATTATATGTATTCAGATTTTTTCTCAAGAATCAACGGCAGGCTTAGAATAAGGTAAACTAAGGTGGTGTGTGTGTGTGTGTGTGTGTGTGTGTGTGTGTGTGTGTGTACCTGCGGAGCTGGATGAGGGCTCCTGGCTGGTAGAGGGGAGACTGGCCTCATCTGAAGGGTGAGGTGGCTCTTCAGCCTCGGTTTGAGAAGACAACTCCAGGGCTACCTCAGTACTGCTCCTAAAAACACAGTTTATACTTGCGTCACCTCGAGCCACATCTACTGTACACTCTTCTAACTTAACAGAACATGCTAAACTCAGAGCACCAAAAAAACTTCTCAAAGCACAGAATCACACATTTTTCCTATAAAGCCCACCTACTGCTTGTGCAGCCTGCATATAATCATCAAGGGCCAAATTACACAGCACTGAGAGAATACTTGAAACCCAGAATAGAAGAGGATTCATTTAACTTCAATAAAGCTGTTTAAAAAGACCCAGGACCATGCAGCTACATCGCTGACACCCATTAAAACTCTTAAGATGAGATAAACATGAGAGAATTTTTACTAAAGGTGCAGTTTATGTAAAGGAGAGTTTCTTTTTTCTCATAAAAGGGAACATGTAGAAATTCTAATTGATAATAGACAGAACTACAAACCGATATTAGGTCAAATATTCTGAAATATTGTTAAATAACACCACGATACAGATGTCTAATGTACAAACTCACCCATCGTCCCCTGCCTCGAGCAGGACATCTCGATCTTCAGCTGCACTGGGACCAGTCACAACACACACACTCGGTGTGGACGTGCTCACTGTGGGCACAGACTGGGAGGCGTGTTCAGTCACGTCTGAGGGGTGCGTCTCCGAGAACACCATCACTGATCAGGGTGAAAACGATACACTTTAGTGGCAATACAAAACGGAATACAGTGGAACCTCGGATTGCGAGTAACGAGGTTTCTTTTTTCCTGGTGGTCCGCAAGATTTTTTAAAATAAATTTTGACTTGGAAAATGAACAAGTCTTGCCGGGCGTGATCACAACTGAGCCAACAATTTTTCTCTCTCTTCCCTGCGGAATTGTGGGTAATCGTCTCCCCTGCTGGGTCTTAGTGCGCGTCTTCTTACTGGTATAATCAATCTTAATGCTTCCGGAATTAATTATGTTCATAATCCAAGGTTCCACTGTATAATAGTTTCATGACTTTATAATACACTGACTGGATTCAGTAGGTACACTCTACCTCCTTGTGAAGTCAGCTGTTCCAGATCAGTATTGGAAGAGCTGGTCTGTGGGACGTCATCCGAGAGACCGTAACCAAAACGCAGCACGCCTGCTACCTGGGGAGAGCTTACATAACAAACAGGGCATCAGCAGTGCAACCAGAAGCAACAAAAATTGCAGGAAATGTTATTAAACTTTATCTGTGATACTGATGATCAGAATTTTTTTTTTCTAAATTATGGTTCTAAATTATACTGGATTTGACTCAGTACTCACTGGATAGCATCACTGAAGCAGTCAGTGCGATGGGAGACAGCTAGTGTGGGAGCGTTGGGGACCATGCGGTCATCCTCCTCGTGGAAGTGCTGCTGCTGGAGGATCAATAAAGAGCAGAAAGTCATGACGAGGAAGAAGAGAAACTCAAATCCTCAGAGATACACAAGTTTGGAAGACAACTCACTGTACTACCGGACACCCCCGAAGTGAGCTGGAGTCCTCGACCGACGGGCTGTCGCCGCACAGGAATGCGCTAAGGAAACACACATTCAGCTAACTGTCAGTCATGCTGTTGTTTCACGCTTATTACAGTGGTTTCATTCTAGAGGTGTATAGAAAAAATTTAGCTGTATACAGTTGGTGGAGTGAGATCCGTACAAGATAAAGCTATGTATGAATGATGGGGATGCACCTGGACTTGTGAGGGTGGAGCAAGTTCCTGTATAGGTGGAGCCAGAACGCCTAGTCTAGAGGGGAGTGCTTGCTGTTGTCTCCGTGGCGACGGCGGAGGGCGAGGTGCAGAGCTGGTGATTGGTTCAGGAGAGAACGTCACTAACGTACTGGATACTGAGAAGATTAAAAACACCATAAACAATCTAAAGATTTAACATGCATCATAAAAACATTCTATGGACAAATAAGGTCACCAGGTTCAAGTGGCAACGATGTGTGGACACAGTAAAAGTGGGGTTACGCCGTCTTACCCGGGGCAGAAACAGTCACGCACTGGGTGGAGTCTGTTGCTCCGAGACTCTCCTCTGTTTCAGTTCCTGGATCTGTGGCATCAGGACCCTGAGGGAAAAGTGGCACAAAAGCGAAGGCTGTGAGATAAATTACTGATCAATTAGGACTGGACAATGAAAAACAAGAGGCAGCAAAATAAAGGTATTTAGGTACCAAATAGCCTCACACATATCTCATACAAACAAGTAATAATTCTGTCCTTTCACTGCACATTAACATCACCGCTGCATAACACACTCCTGGAGCTATAGAGAAGTGTTTTTACCTCTGTATTGTCACCCTCATAGGCCTCACCAGGATCTCCATTGCCACTCTCCTCATTGCTGTCCTCTCCTTCTACCTCCATTCCACCCTCATCATCCTCCTCCTCCTCTTCCTCCTCCTCCTCCTCATCCTCCTCATAATCCTGAGATGTGAAAACAATGACACATTAAGTAAGAACAGCTGAGAGGGAAAAGGAAGCAAAGTACTTCCCCAAAAAGGTGAATTAAAAAGATCTACCTTTTCTACTTTTGGACATTCATGAACCATAAAGTATACAAACCATTTAGCAACTATAAAGCAAATGTTCTGACCAGTGTAATGATAATTTAGAGGTTTCTACCAGATAATTAAATTACGTACCTGCTCATCATCATCTGTGTCCTCCTCCTGCTCTTCCTCACTTCCCGAGTCGATAACTATGACGTTGACTGGTTCATCTGGTTCCTCCTGACTGTTTGAATCAGACACTTGGGAAAGGAGAAATTCCACAGGGACAGATTGAGATGCCGCAACCTCCTCATCTACCTCTTCCATGGTGGCATAGTTTTCCAGCTCCTACAAATAAATACCATGATCTCTCCATTCCACAGCATTTAAGCAATAATGCATAAACCATACTAAACATTCATTATCTGTTCCAAATAGTGTGCTTGAAGTCACATGTCAGTGGTGCTTCCTTTGAAAATCCCACCACCAAACTCATCCAGTGTACGAGAATACTCTCTCAAATATTTTCCTCAACAGCCAGTAAATATTTATTTCGCTCCAAGTTCGTATTTCTCCATTTGAAATGTAATAAATCAGGACCTTAAATTCAGTTTAGATGACATTTTTTCTCAAAAACCTTCTGGCTTGGGTCTCCGATATGTTTGACATAAGCACATAAAATACTAGTAAAGTCTGCATTTTTGTAGTAGTTGTTATACTCAAACGTACATCCACAGCATCAGCTGCTTCCTGGCTCCCTCCTGGTACAACACTCTCAGCTTCAGTGCTGTCCTCCGCAAGCATCTCCATCTAAAAACCAGCATTAAAACATCACTAAAGGCTTATTCCCCAAGTTTTTATCTGCTTGTGTTTGGTGGAAGCCTCACCTCCAGCTCAACTCTCTGCATGCGGAGCTTCTTGGAGATGGGTGGCTCTGTGGGCTCCTCTGGAGGCTCTAGCTCCACTGTAATGTTATCCAACTCCTCCTCTCGAGGACGCTTCGTTAATGTGCTGCTAGGTGTCGCTGAAACTGCACAGTAATTGACATGTTACTGCACATCCTCAAGTCCAAGACAGATAATGGAAAGCCTCTTGAAAATGAATCTTAACTAATATCATTAAGACATTCAACGCTACAATCTTTAATAACGGACTGAACCAGTTGTATTTTACTTATAAAAAAAACTGTCATTATGGACATAAGATAAGTCATGCTCTGTTAAAGTTTAATGATGCACTGCATCACACTGCAACAACCAACCATGACAAAAATGATGACTTTCTATGGTCATCAAACATCCAATGATTATTTCTAGGATTGCCAGTTTATTGTGCTAATCAGAGAAGTGGACTTGTATAGAAAAATGCCCTAAAATTTAAACACAGCAAGATACACTCTCAATCACTTTCAACAATCTTTCAACACAGGGCACCAAGCGCGCACACACTGATTTGCAGAGGCAATTTGTCTTAGCCAGATTACCTGTCCCATGCTTTTGGGAAGAACACGTAGAAGGGACTACAAAAACCTAAACTTATGATCGAACCAGCGACCTTAGAACTGTGAGGAGAAAATGCTAACCACTGCACCACAGATGTTTAAAAGAGTATCAAAAGCAAATCAGTCAGTGAGAATTAGATAAAGCTATAACTTTGCATATATATATATATATATATATATATATATATATATATATATATTACTTTTGAGGTTTTGCTTTGTGACTAATTAAAAGCACTATACAAATAAAACTGAATTGAATTAAACTGGATCAGAGACCATTTCTAAAGTATATTAGAGTTAATTTATTAAGAGTTAATATTAGCCATTGGCATCATCTTTAAGATCACCTGTTCCAAACACAGCCGTGGATGTGGAGGGTCTCTCCATCTGGGAAGTGCTGGGTGTAGCCTCCATCATCATGGGCGTGGGGGCAGGCTCCTGACTGGCAGGCTCGGTGGGGGGTAAGCTCTGCTGCTGGGTGGGCTGGACAAACGCAGTGGTCTGGCTCTGCTGAACACTCAGCATGGGCTGAGCCAGAGTGGTCTGAATGTTGGGGCTGGTGGATCGCACAGACCCAGTGGTGCTTCCAAACACAGGCACATGGTCGAGAGGAGCTTCTGAGGAGAGTGCTAGGGTAAGGCAACAAGATGTCAGAAAAAGTCTGCATTACTTCCCAGATTATTTGAATTATTATTAGTTCAATTAAATCAAATAAGGGCTTTTATTAATATTTTAATAGTGAAAGATCTCCAGAAGTAAGACTAGGCAGTATCTTGTTTTTGCCACAACAGCAATACCTACCATCCTGGGTCTCCTGCTGGGTGGTGGGCATTACTGTTGCGGTGGGGGTGGGGGTGGGCACTGCAGCAGGGGTGATCATCGGTTTTATACTTGCCCTCGGCGTGGGCTTGTTTCCTGGAATGGCTGGGGGCTTGCTGGGGGTCGCCACAAGTGGAGTGGGTTTAATATTTGCCGTAGGGGGCTCAGAGGTGCTTGCACTAAAGAGTCAAAGTAGCAAAATTAATAATCTTAATTAAAATTACACTCACGTGTCACATTAACAGCAAAGAAAGGGAGTATGACTAGCGTAACACACCTGCCCCTTTCAGCCACTGGTGTGGATTTTAGAGAAATCTGCCTCTGTTCTGTGGGCCTCTGCTGCTCCTGAGTCTGAGAACATAACACACTGATTAGCACTGGGCATTGTTGAGAGACAAAACAGTGGCCAAAAGCCTATTAATAGCCCAACTCATAGTCAAGTTCGAATCTCAACACCTACACCTGTTCAGGCCAATAGAAAGGGTTCTGAAGCTCACCTTGCTAGGGCCTTGCTCCACCGGCTCATCTCTCTGCTCTACATGTCTCTCCTGCTGCTCCCGCAGGTCCCGTAGCTCCCGTAGCTCTTTCTCCAGGCGGCTAATACGGCCCTCGTACTGTGAGCGCAGTGCATTTATGCGGACCTCCAGCTCCTCGCGCTGCTGCTTCAGCTCCTCATTCTCCTTTGTCAACTGCCCCTTTAAATCTGCATGAGGAAGAAAAAATTTGTCATAATGCACACTACCATCAGCAGTCTATAGGCACTGTTAGAGTTTTATTAAAAACAAGACTTGGACATGTGCAGAAAGACGGCTTGAAAGTTCTTACCCATAAGGTGATTGATTTTGCCCCTTGCCAATAAAATCGTCTTCCTGGTTCGCTCCTCCTTCTCGGTCGTCTGCTGCCGGTGCCGGTCTTCCTGGGATGCCTTTTCCACCAACTCCTGGCGCATGCGTGTTAGCTCACCCTGCACATGGGACGCCTGGTCCTGTGCAGAGCGCGTTTCAGTTTCTCGCTCCCCTATTGTCTGCAGACACAACACACGCAGTTATACAGTTAAGTCCAGAGACACTGTTTTGCAAAAAAAAGCTAAAGCCACTGTCAGCTCCAATATTCAGTGGAACCTCGGATTACGAGCATAATTCGTTCCGGAAGTGGGCTCGTAGTCCAAAACACTCGTAAACCAAATTTTATTTTCCCATAAGAAATAATGGAAACGTAAATTATTCGTTCTACAGCCCAAAAAAATAAATACATAAAAATAATTAATACAAAATATAAAGTAAAAATAAAACA
>JAQMYK010000016.1:807655-818349 GCA_030014345.1 Clarias buthupogon
TTATCTTGTTTTTCCAGAGTTGAGTATAATTGAGCACATGGTTTCAGTAAAGATCTGAAATAATATATCAAAGTTTAATATGGAGCAAACGTTAAGCACACACCTGAACCGTGAGAGGCAATGTAAAGTCATCTGTGTCTTTGACTAGTTTGGATGATTTCTGCTTGTTGTGTTTGGATGTAGTGTGCAGACAAGGACCTGATCAATCGCCTTGCAGGCCAGAGGCAGCACCCTAACATGCAGCAGGGGAATCCGGTGAAAAAGGTGTCATCTACGATTGATGCGGAGGGAACAGCTGAGGAAGAGGACGACGAGCAGGTGGAAGAGGAGGCGCAGGAAGAGGTAAAACACTACTAAGTGGTTATACATGCTAACAATCGTGCTTAACAATGATAATCATGATGTAATTAGTACAGGGTAAAACAGTACAAAGATGTTTAAGAGTTTGATTTTTTCAATCAGTCCAATGCCAATGTTGTCCCAATGTCTGTAAATTGTCAAATTAACCTCACCACAACGTTTTGACAACCAAAATTCCTGTTGGGTAAGAATTACATACCATAATAATTCTGTGTTTGTGTGTGTGTATGTGCACAGGAGGACAAGATGAGTGACTTGGTCAGGTTAAAAGAGCATTGTCCAGAGGAGTCCCATCGCAGGATTCTCCTTTATAAAGACACAATGCTCAAGCATTTGGAGGTGGGAACATCTCATGTCTGTTGTGCTACAATAAAGAATGATCAGAATCTTTTATGTAAATATAGTTAAACCTTGGATTGCAAGCATAATTTGTTCTGGAAGCTTGCTTGTAATCCAAAGCACTCGTATATTAAAGTGAACTTACCCATAAGAAAATTGAAACACAGATGATTTGTTTCACAACACAGAAATATTCTTATAAAAACAATTAATACAAAATATAAAGTGGAAAAAAACTAATTAACCTGCACTTTACCTTTGAAAAGAATCGTAGCTGGTGTGAGTGAGATGAGAGAGAGGAAAGGAGGAGGAGGAGGCAGTTGTTGTGTAGGACGTCACTCACACTCACACACACACACACACACACACACACTCTACACTCGCAGACCAAGTTAATCGTTGTCCAAGGTTTTACTGTATGTGAAAACCTATATACTGTACACTAATGTCAAACATAATGTGTCATATTTTAGCATAGACCATTGTGTCGAATCTTTAGATTTATTTTACATAACAGTTTTACCACACAATAATTTCACAAAAATCAGTGTAAAGCATTTCAAGCCAGAAGAGCACAGAACACAGAAAGAAGGAGACATAGATGAGGGAAAAAGTGCTCTTTTATTAATGAAACTTAGAGAGAAAAGAGTGAGTAGTGAATGTAGAGGTATGGAGGGTTGAAGCCTTTGGCCGACATCTTTCGAGTTTGGAGATGGTGATACCAACGAGGTGGTTGAAGTGTGGAAAGATTGGAGTCTTATTTAGTACACAAAAGGTGAGCCACATGTAAGTCAAGAGTATCTTTGGACTGACACCTAGCTGTCCTTTTATTGTGGCCTGATGACTGTGGGATGGTACAGTAAGTGCTGATGTGCTGCCAGGCACGGAGAATTACAGCACAGTGGAACTGGCCTTGGTGCTGAACATACTTCTTTGTTTTTGTTTTTTGCTAGGTATGAGGAGAGTGTGAACAATTATGTACATTGGTTGCAGGCATAAATGCATCAAGTTGTGCATTTCTTTTACAATTAATATTAGTAAAAATTCAGACCTACTAAGTAATCTAAATAAGATTCTTTAATACATTAACACTACTTTATATTCTTATTTCCACATGCAGTCTACCCTTGTCCAAACTACACTATACTGTACATTTGAATGTTTATCTGGTATCTGTTAACTCTGCTTGTAGTAAAATATCAGGTTCTCCATGCCTCATTTTAAACCAATCCAGAATTTACAATCTTTTTAACAAGTAAAACACTATCAGGTAAAACACTATCAGCTGGGTGGAAGGATGATTGTGTGTGTTATGTGTTTAGGACTTCATGGCATCTCATGATCCCCGTTATTTACTTGAAATTGATGGAAACAAAGATCCAAAGGAGAATTTTGGGGTTAGTGACCTCCATCATATTGAGCTGCATTGACTTGATTCTTCAGCAGTTCATACATGTATGAAGCCTTTTAATTGTCCTTTGTATGTGTGTGTATATAGTGTCTAATATCTCACCTGGACTCCATGGCTGTGAGGAGAGCAGCTGTACCTATGCGCTTGGTAAACACAGATGAAGAGGAACTTCCTAAGGACATGGACACTGTACATTAAAAATATTATAATTTTCTCTCTGATTACAAACAAGGCCAGGTGCTGCTGCTCCTTTTTCACATGCGTGTTTCATGTCTTATGTCATGTAGGAAAAGCAATTGAACATGCTGTCCTACAGCAAGACCATAGCTCCTGGATTCCGGTGGCAGAGGAGTCGCTGGGGCTGCACTTGCCCTGTTGCTTTCAAAGAAGGCAGAATGATCAGAGGCAAACCTGAATTTTCTGTCAGGTCAGTGAATGAGGGGGACGATAAAGAAAAGCTGTAGACTGTATACTGTAGACTGTAACCTGTAGACTGTAGACTTCACAAAGCTGACCAGAGCATACGGAACAGAATTAGTTGCTTGTTGTGCTCGGCAAACACATCATGCCTTTTCTTCAGCCATACAGTTGCTTATATGTTTGTTTGTTTTTTTGTGATTCCTAACATCTGTTCATTTATGGGGTTTTGTTTGTTTGTATTTTTTCCCCTGTTGCACCAGCTTCTTGAATAAAATATACGTCCTGTCCTCCCAAGAGGCTCTGCAGAAGTTTCTGGTGAAGCCAAGATGGTACCTGCTCCCACCCATGCCACGCTCACCCTGCAGAGTGGCTGTGATTGGGCCATCACAGTCAGGAAAGAGCACTCTGAGCACACTCTTGGCTGAGTATTACAGTGCAGTTGTGATAGATATGAAGAAACTTATGGAAGGGGTCATAGAAAAAATGAGGCAAGAAAGGATGGAGAAAGCACTTCAGGAAGCAACAATTTCAGCAATGGAGAAGGTTAAAGTCCAGATGCACAAGGATGAGTGTGGTGAGAGCTGCCTGTGAAACTCCTTATACTAGAATACAATTCTACAACACCAATTTGACTTAAAGAATTTTAACTTAAAGGTTAAATTTAAGAAATTTCTTTAGTAGTTAAGTTTATAGTATGTATTAGAGTGCCTTTCTCTGTGGATGATGACAGGAATGATGTCTGTAAGGAAGGAAACGCAAAAGGTTACAGATGTACAGGTTCATAACTTTTGTTTGTCACCTCTCATGCTTTTGTCTGTTGCCATGCATGTTGATGTAGAAATGGTGGTGACAGAGGATCACCCTGATGTTCAAGCTTTTATAGAAGAAGCCATGAAACAAGCAGAAAAGATGCCAATAGAACAACTGGATGATGTGCGTGCAGATGTCCTGGAAAAATTGATCAGACAGGTATGACCCTGTTAGCACATAGTGTTATGACATGTAGTGCACTGGAAAATAATGTACAGTGTGATGTGTCTTATACTTTACTTTTATTGTGTAACAGTAAAATATATTGTAAATAATTTATGTGATATCTATTAATCGCCCCAGTATTGTCAGGTCTCTAATAGAAGTGTAATCTGATGGTGATTTGTTAGATTCAGGTAGAAGATGCAGATGCTGTGTTTAAAAGAGGCTGGGTGTTGGACAACTACCCCACCACCAAATCTCAGCTGATAAACATTCAGGAGCTGCATCCTGACCTCATGCCTGATATGGTGTTCTGTCTCAGTGACAGTAAGGAAGAAGGTGAGGCTGAGATTTTAACAGGCCCACACATACAGTACTTGTGTATTAAGTGATAATCATGTGTTTTAAACTAATCCAGATTTTGCAATTTTTTTAACAAGTACACACTTTTTAAAAACACTACCAGGATTGTTTTTGCTTGAGGGAAGGCTGACTGTGTGTTTAGGACTTCATGGCATCTCATGATCCCCTGTATTTATTTGAAATTGATGGAAATTGATGGACAGTTATTTATTTCATTTAACGTTCACTCTCTTAAAGTGTTTAGCACTGAGATTGTGCCTGAAGGTACATTTGGTTATTCAGCATTCGGCACTTATCTTTTTGAAGGTTTATAATGAAATGAGGTTCAATATTTATTTACAGGAAGCACAGTTCTGAGGAGGATTTATGAACAGAACAAGAAGGAGGTGGATGCAGTTGTACTAGCTCAACTACAGGAGGTGCAGCGACAGAAAGCAGGGGAAAGCCAAAATACTCAGTGAGTTACTAAATAAGGATTAGAGCCAAACGTCTAGATCAGAATCAGTTTTATTAGCCAAGAATGCAAGCATACACAGAAAGTAAGTCTCTATGCGTGAGTCTTGTACAGTCAACATCCGTGTGTTACTATAACATTGTAAACACGTGTGTGTATGCGTAAAGCATTTTTTATTTTGTGTTCTAGTGTAACACACTTTACTGTAGTAACTGTAATGCAACAACGGCCCTGTAGCAGTGCGGGAGATCAATCTGTTAACGACAAAGCAACGTCACATTTCCGTGAAATCCTCAAAAGGAGACAAAAGCAAGTGTTATAGAGAGGTGTTGTCAGAGAGGAATGATTCCGTTTGTGTGTGTGTGTGTGAGTGTGCGTGTGTGCAAAAGTCGTTCTACCACTCCTCTTCTTCTCTCTCATCTTGCACCAGCCTCGATTCTTTTCAAAGGTAAAGTGCAGGTCATTATTTTTACTTTTTTTCTTAATCATTTTTATAAGAATCATCAGATTTTCCATAATTTCTTATGGGAAAATTATCCTTGATATACACTTCAGGGATGAATTATGCTCACAATCCAAGGTTTCACTGTATTTGTAATATATTAAAGTAGTATATATAATATATAGATATACTGTATGTAGAGATACAGAGGGATAATACATCTTATAGAGCATATGCAAGAAGACGGTATAAGGTCCAGTTTTACACCTTGTATTTTCTGTACTATGTTCAGTCAACAGGTGTTGGTGTCAGAAGAGGCTCAGACAGGGGATGTTCTGTCCACACTGGAGGTGGTACCTGAGGAGCCTGATGTTACTGGTACAGCAGCTTTACTACTATATCAGTTTACTGTCTTAGCCTACACTGTAAAAAAGGAAATGCTGAAAAACTACCTTTGTTGAGATTACACAGGTTTTTAAGTTTTAAGAGTTATATCAACCTGGATCTTCCCGTTTACAAATTATAATATTCATGGTCCCTAGGACTACAGAGATTTCTGGATGGATGGAATAAATAAAATAAATGCATAACTACACAACTTAAAGTTAATGTAGCTAAAACTTGTGTATTCCACAACTCATGGTTAGGTTAAAAAAAAATACACAGCTCTGTCTTCAAGTACAACATAAACTATAATAAACATTTATGAATCTTTTAAATACAGAAACAGTCTGCCATACAACCTCATTGTAGCACATTAATTCACTGAATTAAAAAAAAATCTATATAAAAACGCCTCTTGTTGAATGGTATTTTTAGTCTATTTACTATGTACATCACTGAATATGTATTTGAGAGCTAACAATGAGCTTCTTGCGAGCATGTCTGTTTTCCTGATAAACATTCACAGCAAAAGGCTTGTCTTCCGAGACCTGTCAGCATCGAGAGCCAAGCTAAAAAAATAGTCTGAATTGCTTCAAGGCTGTACTTCATCTCCCTTGGATGCTTAATGTTAATGGCATACAATGAGCACAATGAGGAAGTGTAACAGATGCATGATTGAGTGCCAAAGAAAACTAAAAAAACAAAACACATTTCTACTGATTGTAACTTTAACCATTGTTAAATGGTTTTACAATTCTACCCACTCTTGCCACTCAACCTATGAAAGTTTTAAAAAGAAACGTTACCTTTTTGGCTGAACAACAGTATCCCTTACCAGAAACAATGAAATGGCTACTATCACATGCCAAGCTTGTGAAGGGATATGTTAGGAATGACTTTCTGCCTAACAATTTAGCCAGAAATGACTAAATTGTTATTTGGCAAAAAAAATGTCTTAGAAAACTGAAATTATTCCCAAATTAATTATTATTTGGACTGATAAATTTCACTTGGACGAGAAAACCTTTAAAACCTCGCTGGACAAACAAAATAAAATCTTGTCATGCAGCGATGACCTGACCAAGAACTGGATATGTACAGTAAATGAACTGATCAATAGGTCATATGTGAAAACAATAGTAAAAAGTAGATAGATACGATTAAACCAAATCCCTTCACTATAATCATGTGTGTTATAACTTAATGACTCCCAATACAAATGCAGAATACTTAGAAGTACCCTTGTAATTAGAATACAGAATTACCCTTTACAGACTCAAATTGATGGACTACCCTTATGTGCATGATCAAAATGATGAAGCAATTTAGGATAAATTTTCACAGTTACCAGCCGTCCCCTAAGGTTAAAGCACAAATTTTACTCTAAATATTACTTGTGCTGTTAAAAAATGCACGCTTACCCGTTTAGGTAATCCTTAGTAGTAGACAAATAATCCAAGAATCCTCTATTCTTTCTCCACACAGGAACATTTATGTCCACAAGATGGTCATCAACCACTCCCAGCTCATGCAGCTCATCCATGGAAACTCCGTATATAACGCGTTTTTTTTTTACAACTCAAAAATCTTTATGCTGTTTTCCAATCGCTTGTTATGGCAACAATACAAAGAACTTTGCTGTAGGGACTAGTTATTATTATTTGCAGTTGGAAAAGCTTAATTTCTAAATCAGATTGAATCACTCACTCTCTCACTCATCGGCTATACCGCTTTGTCCTGTCTTTAAAGTTTTGATTCTGAGGCAATAAACGGGTCATGATGTCTGTAATATCTTTACGTTTTATATTGATGATAAATTTTGAGTGATATTAGTAATAATATAAAATATTGTGCAGGTCATGTTCTGTTTCAAGTGGCGTGTGTGTGTGTGTGTGTGTGTGTGTGTAGGGGTGATGTTGCTTAATACATGGGAACAGGGCTATCCTCCTGGCCCAGCGATGGACATGTATAAGCTTCAACTACAAAAGTTTATGCAGGAGTGGAACAGCCTAGATTACTCCATCGGCTGCAGCTATGTTACACTGGAGATCGCCAACAAAACTCCTCAGACTCTGCTCCAGGAGATGGTTGATCAAATGGAGCGTATGTGACTATCTACAGTCAGGAGCATAAGTATTTGTACATTTGTACACCACTACAATGGACTGAAAAATTGAGCAGTTAAGATGTGACTGAGGTGTACTGTAGGTCTTCGAGGGACTTAAAAAAATAATGCTTTAACTGTTGGGGAATTCTATTAGAAGGCAACGTCTTATCTGAACATACTGTTCTTGAGCTTCTGGTTCTGGAGGGTCTGGTGCTGAAATGTTTCTAGGGCTCATTTTCCTAGTTGTTCGAGGAGCGTGAACATGGTATGAGGTGCTGGCTATAGGCTGGCTGGCACAATTCATGGCTGAATTAAATTAAATTTATTTCAATTTTATTTTCAAAGAGCTTTTAACAATAATCATTGTCACAAAGCAGCTTTACAGAATCAAAATGAAAGTATTATTAAGGAAATAAAACAATTACAATTATTATTGTCCCTGAGAAGCTAGTCGAGGGCGACGGTGGCAAGAAAAAGCTCTCTGAGATGGCAATAGGAAGAAACCTTGAGAGGAACGAGACTCAACAGGGAAATCATTCTCATTTGGGAGATAACAGACACAGTCACTCCACCATCAACAAATCTAAGTGATCATTGAGAGTGGGGAAGACAGCATCCAAACATACCAGTTCACCATAATACTCTACTGTATGTCCACGAGACCCCCAGATCTCCTCCTTTACCTAAGGCAAATTTATTCACAAAAATACTTGGCTAAATAAATGTTTTTAGCCCAGACTTGAAAATTGAGGCTGTGTCTGAATCTCAAACATGGAAGGCTATTCCATAACTTAGTTTTCATAATACATGGTACTGACAGGCAACCTGCATCCTTAGCTCAAAGTAGGCATGGTGGATCATAAGACACTATCAGTTTACTCAGGTACTGTGGCATGAGACAATTTAGTGCTTTATTAGTCAATATTTCAATATTTTCGGTATTTTAAACTCAATGTGAAATTTCACTGGGAGCCCATGCAGAGTGGATAAGATATAAGGGTGTGCTCATATGTTCTGGTTCTAGTGAGGACTTATATTTCTATGAATTATTTTTATATGAATATTTTGGGCTGTGGAATGAATCATCGGGGTTTCCATTATTTCTTCTTCTTATTATTATTTCTTTTATATATATGAGTGATTTGATATACAAGCACACTTCCGGAATGAATTATACACACCATCCAAGGTTTAACTGTATAAGAAATATAGTGACATTTCCACAGTCCAAAGTTATCTTGTGTGTACATTATTACAAAAGAAATAATAATAATAATAAGAAATAATGGAAACCCCGATGATTCATTCCACAGCCCAAAATATTCATATAAAAATAATTCATAGAAATATACAGTAAAAATAAAACAAATTAACCTGCACTTTACCTTTGAAAAGAATCATGACTGGTGATGATAGACGACAGAGGAAGCAGGAGCAGGTACCGTGTAGGAAGACTTTCACACACTTTCTCGCGCTGTCAGAATCACTCCTCTCTGACAAGAGAGGGAACCAAGTGGTCACTAGCGGTTAACCAGACTGCTACAGCCTTTTAAACTTTTTTTTCTTCACAAGGGCCGTTGTTTCAGTACAGTTACTAGAGAACAGTCACTACACTTGGACTCAAAATAAAAAAGATGCTTCACATGCTTTCACACACGTGGTCACAATGTTATAGTAAACAGTACATGCGTGCACGGATGTTTAAACACATGGATTTATTCTTTGTATTAGGTACAGTGGAACCTTGGATTGCGATTAACGGGTGACACACGAGCACTGAGACTGAGCATGGGAGACGATTACCCACAATCCCACAGCACGAGAGAGAGAAGAACCATTGGCTCAGTTGTGATCATGTGATGCTCTGCAGACAAAGCGTATCCATACTACAGTACACGTATAAGTTAATCGCAATCCAAGGTTCCACTGTACCTAATCCAAAGAATACTGTTAAATCCATGTGTGACCTGCCTTATGAGTGGGTCCTACTACACACTGATTTACTCCTACTGAGTCCAAAATAGACATAAATGCTGTTCTCAGAGGGCCTTCTGGATTCTCAAAATGAATATTAAGCTTCCAACAATTAACACTTTGTCTACACAAACGAGAGGAAATCTTCAAATTTGCAAAGAAATGTAGAGTAGAGCCCGGAGGGACTGTAAATAATAATTAGAGGAATCGACTGACCACAGACATATTATTTGTGGCTACAACTGTTATGTTACTATAGAGACCTTCAAATGTGTTAAATTTGTGTCCGAGTTTTGTACGATGGAATGAATCTGCCTCACTGGTTTCAATGAATCAGTCCGGGAGCACTATGATAGAAAATGGCTGTCCCAATGGTGAATAATCCTAATTTTGGAAAATCCTCAAGAAAACAGAGTTCACAGTCCAATTCAGTGGAAAACAGCTCTGAGACAAATGGCATCCAGGATTCCCCTTGTGATTTAAAGGCAGAGACAACACTGTTACATACCAGTGAAACCTTGGATTTCGAGTAACTTAGTTTGCAAATGTTTGGCAAAGACCAGGAAAAGCTTTAAAGGAATGCATGTTTGTGTATACTGTATGTATACTACAACATAGACATTCATTTTCATTCATTCATTCATCTTCTATACCGCTTTATCCTTGATCAGGGTCGCGGGGGGCCTGGAGCCTATCCCAGGAGGCTTTCGGGCACAAGGCGGGGTACACCCTGGACAGGGTGCCAATCCACCGCAGGGCGCACACACACATACGCACATTACAACATAGACATAAAGCATTATTTTCATGTTCAAGTGTAGTGACTGTTCTTTAGTAACTGTACTGCAACAATGGCCGCAGTACAGTTCTCGTGAAGAAAAAGGATAAAAAGGCTGTAGCAGTGCGGGAGATTAGTCTGTTTAACGACATTGCAATGCCACATTTCTGAAATCCTCAAAAGGTGGCAAAAGCAAGAGTCATTGGATTTGTTGCTTATTAAAGTAACACAAAATGTAAGATTCCAGTTAGGCAAACAGACGTTAGTTAGTGTGTGTGTGTGTGTCCTCCTTTCCTCACTCTTGCCAGATTATTTTCAAAGGTGGTAAAGTGTAGGTTAATTAGTTTTTTTTTTTTTTTTATGTTTTATATTAATCATTTTTATATTAATATGTTTGGGTTGTGGAACAAATCCTTTGAGTTTCTATTATTTCTTATGGAGAAATTCACTCTGAGACAAAATGGTGCCTGTGATTTCCCTTGCCATTTAAAGGCGCATGGACAACACTTGCATTTCACATGTGTGAGATAAATTTCCTTAGGTGCAGTTAGGGTTTTTGGCCTCATGATGGTAGTGTGGAGAAAGGAGATTTAGAGGTTTAGCCTAGTGGATAGGTACAGAGGTGGAAAGAGTAATAAACTTTTGTACTCAAGTACAAGTACTGTTACTTCAGTAAAATTTTACTTAAGT
>JAQMYK010000016.1:889689-901553 GCA_030014345.1 Clarias buthupogon
TTTTTTGCTTACTTTTTGAAGCACACTTGTACATATATTTGCAGTACAGTATTTTTTTTGCAATACTTTGCTTGCTTTAACTTGTTTAAATCTATTTAAATCTGATTAAATGTTTTACTGTATACCATATATTGTATGTTGAATATTTTATACCTAATGCCCATGTATACACGTAAATATTGTCATATTATGTGCTTTCTCCTAACTCGTGAAATTGTTATGACAGTTATTTACACCAGTGGGCACAGTTTTCATGATCTTGCCTGGGTCCTCACAACCCCACAGGCCCTGCGGCACTGCTGTTTATACTCAACAAGTAGGCAAAAAAGATTTTACAAATTCTGTTCACGATGTACCCACAGTTTGACACATGCGCAGTATGTACTGCTGACAACTTTGTTTCTACTAAACATTTTGATTTCGTTTACGGCGCAAGTTTAACTTTAACTTAAGTTTTTGCGTGATGCTGTGACACAGTCTAGACATCAAATATACACATTTTTTCTGAGACTGGTTTCTGGTCTTCCAATGTATGAACGTAAAGACGTATAATTGAAAGAGCGAGTTCTGACCAGTGTCAGTACCTTTCTCTTATTTATATAGATTAGCTAAAGCTCTTAACCCGAGTCTACATGAGTTTGTGTTCTGTGCCGCTGGCTGATAAGGTAACGGCATAAATAATGTACAGGTGTTCTTAATTAAGTGTGTGCGTGTGTGTGCGCGCGAGAGAGTGAATTTTTGTTCTTGGTCAGTATAAAGCTCATCCACACCGTGGCGTTGTCCTCCTATAAGGGGGCGTGGCCAACGCGTCTGTGCGGCTCCTACGTATCTTACGTAGGGCAGATAAAGGCCTTGCGTCAGTACTGGAGGCGCGCGAGGAGGGGACTCCGGCGGCACGCGGCCGCTCTTTGGGCGCAGAGAGAGATCAGTCAGAGTAGAGCCGAGCTAATCCCTGCGCAGGCTGTGTGTGGTGTATCATGAAGATAGGTCTGGCTGTGTGTGTGTTTTTTTGTTTTTGCCCTTGAAATTCTGTTTTTATTATTAATGAGTTTCTGGTGCGCGCGCTCTCCTCCGCGTCCCATTGATTAACTCCGGCTTTGTGCGCGCGGCCGAGCGCGAGCTCCGAACTCACTCAGCAACTTCGTCACGTGCGCTTTGCCTTCGCGCGCACACACACACACACACACGCGCATATCTTAGTTCGCGGCGAGGATCCGCAGAGGCGAGCGGCAATATGAGGTGAGTGCAGCTGAGAACCTCCGAGCGCGCGCGCGCGCTCTCCCTCTTCCTCCCTCTCTCTCTCTCGCTCACACACACACACACACACTGGTTCGGGGACTTTACACCCAGATGGTGCGTTGGTGAATGCATGAGCGTGTGTGTGTGAGTTCACTGCTCCATCGCCTCCGAGTGCGCTTTCTGCGCTGCTGCAGACGTGTATTCGCGTTGCTATAGTAACCACGCCGATATTTCACATGCACGAACCTGATCAGCTCGTTCTGTATGGAGAAACCAGTCACAAACAGCGTCTCTCTCTCTCTCTCTCTCTGTGATCACTGCTGGTGTGACTCTTTTTTTGTATTGGTTTGTTGCTTCACAGCTGTTTGATGTTTAATTGTAGCAGTTTGTAACGGTCTTCTTGTCTTTGTAACATAAGAGCTCATGTCTTAGGGGGAGCAGAAGTGTGACGTGTAGCACAAGTACAGGAGCAATCAGTCTGAAGTAGTTTTTGTAAACTGCTGAGAAGAGCCTTTTGTCATTGATGCCAAATGGTGTGTGTCCCTGACCAAGGGAAGGGGTGGGCAAGGATACACGCAAGAGCATGCACACACAACTAGGAGACCTCTAGCAATCTGACCTAATGTACTGTAGGTCTGTGCCATGTTGTATAATTCCTGATAATCTCACTTTAATGCTCGTCTAGCAGTATGTGTGATGTGTAAAGCATGCAGGATGTGGTAGTGGGTATGTGGATGGGCACAGCATTTTAGGTGGAGTCCTGTAAAACCAATAAAATGTCATTTGTATAGTGCTTTTAACAATGGTCATTGTTACAAAGCAGCTTTACAGAATCAAAGAAAAAATATAGTTGCAAGCAATGATGAGCAGACCCAAGCACCCTGTGCCATAATGCTTGGGCCCTAATTGGGGAAATGCGTATAAATCAAAATGTTCAGATTGCCCTGATGAGTAAGCTGAGGGTGATGGTGGCAAGGGAAAAACTCTGAGTGGGCAATAGGAAAAACCTTTAGAGGAACTAGACTCTAGACCAGATGAGTGTTTGCCATTTTGGATGTCCCCTGTGTAACGTATGTGTGACAAATAAAGGCTTAACTTAATCAGTGTGTAGAGTGGGGGCATTGGTGCCTCAGTGGTGGGTCACTCTCCTGCCATGGGGAAGGCCTAAGTTCAAATTCCACTTTATGCCCAAAATCCAGCTACTGTTTGTACTGCCCATCCCAAGCCTGTATAAAATGGGAGGGTTGTGTCAGGAAGGGCATCCGACATAAAACCTGTGCCAAGTTGGGTGCAGATCTACCCCTCAACGGTAGGAGCCAACACACTAACAACAGTATAGGCTGCGGTGTAATACGCCGGGGTGGATGAATCATAGAGGTATTTGTTAGCTCGCTGGCTAAGATCAAACTTCACTTCAAAACTTGATGAGGCTAAATAAGTGGCTAGGTAATATAATAATATATGGTAAGTTAAACATGTGCATTAACTTAGTATGAGAAACACCTTTCACTCTAAAAAAAAAAATCAGAAGTTTGTACTGGATTCGGCTCATGTGTGATGTCAATAAAATAGGGCTGTTAATATTAACGCGTTAACACAATCGATTAATCTAGAAATTTTAACGTTACTATTTTTGAAGACAATTTAATCAAACCAATTTGACCCTAATGGCATTCCATAATCGCAGTGCGATTAAACTGCGAATTATAAGATGACTGAGGAAACATCATCAGGTGTGCTGAACAGCAAATTTCATTATGAAAAGCTTCTAGATGAAAGTTTGGATAAGTTGTATTGCTCGAATTACCTTAAAAGAGAACTATTTTTACAAGAATACATTAAATGCAAAAAAAGGCTGTTGAAAGTCATGCAGGTTGCAGAAGCTACTTTCATTGCACTTTCTATAGACCAATGAAAGTACCTTACAGTAATGTACCAGTACACCTAATCAGTGACGAATGGCAACTGCACTGAACAAATTTACTCTGGGTGTGTTAAAAAGACAGACATTTTGCTGAAGCATGCACTAGCCAGTTGTTAGCCAAGTGGAAATGGAGATAATGGACATGGTGACCGCTATAGGAACACACAAGGCTCACAGTATGATTGTTGCTGCAATGAGTTTATCATTCGACAGATTTGAATTCAACATGTTAAATGTTTATGCAGTTTTAAAATATCTCAAACATTATGTTTCCTCTAACTAGTTTGTCATCCATTTCTTTATTCCAACATGGCATATTTATAATACAATAATACGAGTAAATCTGAGTACAGTGGTACCTTGGCATACTAATTTTCTGTTCCAGAGACGAGTTCTTAAGGTGAAAATTCGTATTGCGAGATGTGTTTTCCCATAGGAAATAATGTAAATGCAAACAAATCCCAAAAATATTTACAATATTACTAATTTCCAAAATTATAATCATATTTTTGCACATAAAAACAATCAAAACATTTATGGAAAGAAATGTAAATGAAGTAAAGTATGAAAAAGTCAATAAACCTTAGTTAATCTTAATTTATGATTCCTCTTAACATCGGCTGCTTTTTAGCGAAACGAAAAACGTCTCCCTTTTCTTCTTGCTACCGTCTTTGCTAACTTTCTTGGGACACATTTTATAAACTTGCTCTGCTTGACTTTCCACTGACACAAACAAGTTTAACCTCACGTTGAGTTAAGTTTGCATGCTGTAAATGCTTCGCATGCCGATGCAAATTTCTTGTAAAATTTCAATTCTCATAGCGAAAATTTGTTTGGGAGGGCATTCGTATACGAGGTTAAATTGTATTTTAAAATTGTGATTTACTCAATCCATGACTGTGAATAATTAGATAAAATGTAATCGATTGACAATACCAAAATAAAACCCATTCCTCAGTGCCGGTGTTTTCATTTTCACGCGACTTGTTTACCCATGAGGATGAGGTGACTGTGTAGGTGCAGGAGAGTTAATCGATTGCTTTAAGCTCTAGATATCTTTCTACTGATGTGCACGGGTCAGTGAATGTAGTGCATCAGGTGCTGGCATTCGGCGTAAGTGTGTTCATACGCTGTAGTTCCAGTGCGACGCATGTCACACATAGGACAATCGTAAACTAGCAACATGTAAACAAGAGCTTAAGTTTTTCCCCAAAACTGTTCTCGGAATTTTTATTCCAACGAGCAGACAGAGAAAGTCTCATGGACTTGTGTTCATAGAGGAAGTTACATGCACCAGATTGCAGTAGATAAAACACCCTTAGCCAAACAGATAAAGAGTAAAGATATCTTGTGCACAATGTTGTCTGACTGGTTTAACCCGACTCTGTGTGTGTGTTTGTGTGTGTGTGTGTGTATTCCTGAGATCTCTGCAGAGAACTTCTTTAATTTTCATCTCAAACAGCTGTAATGTGTACTATCTGTTTCACTTCAGAAAGAGTTCAGAGTTTATCTATTCTTTGTTCCACTTCATGTCATGTAGGTGACTTATTTCCCTTTTTCTTCAAAAACATGGAACTGGTCTGATGATTATTGTGTGTTTAATGATGAGAAGAAGCATATGATTTGAAAGCATTTTGGCCAGCAGAAGGATGTTTTGTCATGCTCTTGGATGCAACTCAATTTTTGTGTAAAAGACTGGCGCTCTCATTTGCACAACTTTGTCAGGCTTTTGAGGCATTCGGTTTCCGACTGTACTGACACAAAAGCAGGCCAGATGGAATAACAAAAAGACATTCTTTCCGCTTTCTTCTGTATACCAACTTTTTTTTTTTTTCCTCCACTCTTCCCAGCAGCAACTCATCTTATCTGCCTTTTTTAGAACTTATTTTCAACCTTAGGCTCTGTTTAATGAAGATGATCTCGGGTACTGACCGACAGACAGACGTGATTTAATTTATTTTTTAAATCTGGCTGTTCTTTCTCTTTAGTGCCGGTTGCAGATAGTGCTTTAGAGCGAGAGGTGTGTGTGTTGTGCTTTGAATCGTCGCATGTCCAAGGCTTTCCTGCTTTCTAAATATGCAAAATTTTGCATCCTACATTTTCAGCTTAGCTCGAGTCATGATTTTAGTCTTGCCTCTGAGATTAGGTTTTGTCTCATGGCGAGCTTCATGTACGAAGCTACAGGAGGAGCGGACTTCACGTTGTTCGCTGTGTTTCAGATCACGTCTTGGCTGAGATGATGATTAGGTGATGAGTTTAGTACAATAAACTCTTCCTATGATGTTTACTGTATGCATTCATTTGTCTTTTCTCTTGGTAACAGTATTTTCCATGGTTACTCCACCCTTTTACTTTCATGCGCACACACACACACACACACACACACACACACACACACTCCACTGTGCACAAGAGCCGGTTGAACACTCAATGATTTGTGAAAGCCCACACATTCATGAAAATTCTGCCCTGATCATTAAAATCAATGGTTTCACTTTTGCCAAATTGTTAAATAATACTTTCTTTTTATAAAGTTCCTCCATATTAGTTTGCATGAAGTGATGTTTTAGTTGAAACATAGAGATGAGCTCTTGTATGTCTGAGTCTGTAAAAGTGATGGAACAAGAATAACGAGTTGCTCCACAATTACTTAAAGGTGAACTTAACTGGTCTAAAACACCACATGTATCCTGACGCTGGATCTCCGGAGGATGATGATCAACCTTTCCCATCAGTTTACCAGTGATCAAGTTGTTCACATTAAATGGCTGCAGAATCCGTGTGTAAGCGCGAAGCTGAACATCAGCCAGTTTCTTGTGGAGCGTGTGTTCCAGTGAGCACAGAGTGAACTGTGTGTAACTACGTATTCACCGTGATCATCAACCTGATTAAAGCTGTGACGAGTAAAGATGATGAGCGTTAACACCTAAAGAACCTAAAGAACGGGTTATTCTTTAGTTGTTTAACAGCGTGAGCAGCGTAGAGGTCTTCAGCAGACGCAGGTCTGTGGGGTTTGGCTCCATAGCTACTGTTTTTCTGAAAGAATGGCTGGATGAATTCTGCATGGAACATTTCTTCAGCTCTGTGGTCAGTTGTTAGGCCGAGGTTTATCCCGTGCCCAGTTGAGGTTTCTTGAGCTCTGAAGCTCATTTATAAAAGTCCTGGTGAGGGAGAAGTCTTCATGTAGGAATAAGCAGAATGTGATTACCGTACACCGTAGTTACACTTTTACTGCAGTAAGTGCCTTGACTGACAGTCGAGTCTGTGCTGAGTGAGTCTGAGGTCTGGAGCCGCTGGAAACTTCTGATAACTGCTCTCTCTCTCTCGCACATACATTTGTTATCTTTCCTATACAGTTTAGCTCTTCTGATGACCTTGCTGCTTTTTCCTACAAATGTCTGCACCCCTTTTCCAAAAGTTCCCTACACTGATCAGCCATAAAACTAAGAGCGTTGAAAAACACGTGTCTTAGAACCGTAAAATAAAGTTTACAGAAGACTCTGAGACCTAGGCTGTGTTTGATTGCCCTGTCTGTGGTGCTTCAGGGTGGAAACGTACTTGCTGTTAAACCATGCGTTGGCTACGCGAACTGGCAACGTCATCTGCGTATTTGTTACTGGATGATTCCAAAAGGGGGCGCGATGGAGAATTTACTCACAGTAAACAAACATGGCGACACTTGGTTTCCATGTTCGCATTTAGGATGGTACTTATCTCCCACGTACTGCCCCCTGCATCTCGCGGGGAGTTGTTACTTTCTGCTGACGCACACATGCTACGCACTAAACAAACGCAGGATACATTAGGCAGCCATCGTGTGTGAGCATACAGGGATTTCCTCTCTTACTCTTACTGTTGTGCTGATTTTAGTTTGAGATGTTGTCAAACTGAGACTCATGTTTTTTGCTTTCTATTCTGAGCATCCTTGCAGTATATTTATTATAAACCTGTAAGTGTCAATTATTGGACTGTTCCGTCTCGATCAGGAGATTCTTGTTTCATGTTTAAAACTGAAAAGTTGAATCTCTTTCAGCGTAACACGCCTTCCTGTTTACTATGTGGTGTGACGGAGTTCTGAGAGATAAGGGTGTGTGCACCGTTCGTTCAGTAAACACCTGTGCTTTAAGACGGCCCAGCTGTGAGATTGAAGGCTTTAGTCAGTTTTGACCTCAGTGTGACAGCGACACTGATTTCAACAAAGATTTCACGTAGGAGAAGTACAAACTTCCCATGAAACATTTTATAACTTCATACCTGGTGTTTTGTTTAATTCCACCTTTAGGTGATCGTCTATTGTTTTCGGCCACATGAGCGGAAGAGCTGCGGTTCAGAGGGAAGTGTGGCGGACTGAGATTCATTAAAGTGGTTTAACCTGGGTTACTGTGGCTCCATGTGGAGTGTGAGAGCAGTGTCTGGTCTACTATTTACTTCCTTTTATTCTTCGTTCCACAAGTCCTAGAAACCACAGGGGAAAAGCGCTAAAACTGCAAAGCTCCTAAGCTCGGGCATAACGTGTGGGGGTAAGTAAAGCTCAGAAATCTCATAGGTAAAACTTCCAGGTTTTATGGCTTTATGCTGGCTACGAACATTAAACGTGTTAAGCATGTCATCGTTCATCTCCCTTACTCTGATCTTATTAATGCTCTTGCATGGTACTTGAGTTCCCCGTGTGACATCAGGGCACACATTCTCCCCACTCTGTGTCAGCACCTAGTGCGTAGGGCTAGTTGTCTCCACTGGTCACTCCCTTCCCTGCCCCTGTAACAGGAACTTTTCTCGGGTTGTGCTCTCCTTCTCCTCCCAAGGATCCTGCTGATTCAGCGACTCTGTGATTCATCAGTTCACTAATGATGAGTCTCAACTTCTTTGAAATAAACAGATGAGCAAAGCTGCAGCTCCGAGTCTATCCATCAGCCGGGGGTGAATGATCTGCCCCTCTCCCTAAAACAACCACCGCTAGCGTGTGTGTTCTGAGCTCCTGCAGCATGCCCCAACGCTTTAAGGCAGATCGTGCAGTTGTTGCGCAACATGGACTGGTCATGGGTTCTTGTGTCCTTTGACTACATGCTTACAACAAATCTGCACTATTAAAGGTGTTGAATTTTCAGTCTGCCTGTACTCAGGTGGTGCAGTCTGTCTACGTGCTGGCTATGTCACCACCATGCTGGGTGCTTCTTTCCGAATGCGCTGCTCCTGCACCCGGTCTCCTGTTATGCTGCCGTCGCTGTAGAGGGACGTGCTCTCAGGACTCGGATGCATGTTGCTATGGAGCTGTGCGTGGGGTTGCTGTTGTGCTGTATGAAGGAGGATCTGGATCATGACACCAACACGTGCAGATCCAGAGCTTTTTTTTAATTTATTAATTTATTTTTTTAAAACGGAGTAGAATCTTTAATATTTCAATATTTCTGCAAGAGCATGTTCACATCAGCCCTTTAAACCCATGCCTGTGGAAGGCTAAAGCCAGGAAGGTTGTTTGTTCTTATGGTTAGGTTGCCAAGGCAACAGAAGAGTGATGTTTTCTGCAATAGATTAGTGTTACTGATGATCCAGTGTTTTTCAGTCAACATGTTTCAAGTTAGGAAGGCAACAGTGCCATGTTGGATGTGAGCTCATCATCTACTGCACAGCTAGGCAAAGGACCCTTACAGGGCATTATTCAGTGTTTCCTCACTGAGGGAATTGCAGCTTTTTCGAGAGCTGGGACACTGCCGGCATGTGTGGTGAAACACACACACACACACTGAAAACACATCATTGTTTTAAATTGAACGAGTGAGAGCTGCTACGTGAGTCCTTTCTCACATTAGAGTATTAGAGCAGGACAAAAATATAAAGAGAGAGGGGAGGATTTAACCCAGATATTACACATCATTTGTGTAGATCTTTTAGATTCTACAACAGGTTGATATCAGTAAGAGCCGTACATGGCTGAAGACCTGGTAAAGTAGATTACAGACACGATGCCATCACAACGATCTCGCCGTCGGTGATGTTATACTGGATATCCGCTGTTCAGCTACAAGCTGGAAGGACGTTCATGGACAGAGGATCTTGTTACCTTCTGAAAGAGACGGAGTGACAGCACTGTGAACACACATGGTGCTAATATGCGACTGTTGCTTTTGTTGTGCGAATGTGACGCTCATGTGACCGCAGAGTGCCACCGAAAGCATGTTTACACTCCTGTTCTTCTCCAGAAGTCAATACAAAAGAAGGATGGAAACTTTCCCTGTTTGTCGTCATGCTACACCTGAAAGCCTGAAAAGGTTCCTGTATGGAAACATGCCTTTTGTCTCTTTTATGGATTTAGTTTTTTGTTTTGTTTGTTCTGCTCATCCAGGTGATTGTGCAGCTGTTAATCCACATCAGCTCCACAGCCGTGTTTCTCATTCTGCGATCTCGAAGCCTGAGAGAACGGTTCCTCATGCCCTCTCTATCTTGATGTGCTCAGTGACCTTTCGTGGCATTTCAGATAATCTTCCAGTTGGAATGTCTGGAATGGTAGTACTGGAAGGATCAATGGTCACCTTTTGACAACAGGGCCAGCTCATGTGCTGGAGCGTGACACGGGCCAGGCGGAACTGCATGCCACTTTTCTTGGTCTGAAATAAGAAACCAAACCTTCAGTGGTTATGGTTTAGCAGCCTGTTTTAGCTGCCCCTTAGTCAGTTTAGAAACTTGTGTGAGAAATAATGCTAGTGTCGCGGTGTGTCCCCTCCACATCAGGCTGCGGTAACATTTAACTGGACTGAAGAAGAGAAGTGAAGGAGTCGTGTTCTCAGCTGATTTTTCACTCTGTTCTGTCATTCTTGGCACAGATCTGCTTTCTCCAGCGGCCCAAACGCCTTGATCCTTTTCAGTTCCTCGGATTTTCACTCCCTTCCCCTCCGTCTTCTGCCTGCCAACTGCCCCAGGCTCCGCCCCCTCTTATTTCTGCTCATTTTGGCCTTTTCTGCTGGATCTCTCTCCAGTGCGAGTCTGGAACAGGTGGTCTCCGAGATCCCATCTGTGAAGAACAGCTGCCCTGTGTTCACTGCCCCTACACACACACACACACACACACACACACAGACAGACAGAGCGCGTCTTTATTCTATGCTCTGGCTTATGTTACCTTTCTGTTAAACAGGGCTTTGTGACCCTTCTCTAGGAGCATGCTGGCTCGTGAGCTGTAAACACTCCTCCTTTCGCTTTTTACGAGTTCACTAGTAACTCCTCACTAGTGTAGATCAGAACACACAGGGGGTTAAAAGTGCTCTTCAGAATACTTGGCAACCACCTGGATAAGTGCATTTCCTCACCAGCTCACCCAGTTTAACCTGGATTTAATTCTACTGCTTCCTTTGAAGTTGAAATTTTATTTTATTATTTTTTTAAACTCATGTATGTGATGTAACATGACCCAGAGAGCACAGCGCTGATCACGCATCACACTGACCACCTCTCTTATCTGCTTAGTCTACATTCATGGAGTCTGCTATAACTAACACACACACACACACCCATCTCTTTATTACATTGGACACACAGCAGGACGTCTCAGAGCGTCTCTGGTCATCGGCCTCTAGCTCTCTGAGCTTTTACGTGGTTCTTCCCCCTCAGTTTTAACCAGCAGTCACATGTTATTTGAGATTTCAGCTGTTCTGGTCCTGTTGAGCCTAAACGCCTGCTTGTCCCCTTTTGGGGTGTGTGTGTAGGGGCTGTTAAACAGGTGAGTGTCAGTAAACACACTTCATCTCAGCGTCCCCCCCACTGTACCTTCAGTGAAGGCAGTAGCGAGGAGCTGTGTGTCGGATCAGACTGGTGTCGGCCCTGACAAACTCCCGAAGCATCTGTGGTAGTCCTCGTTATTTAACAAAAGCCTCTGTATTTTAGACGGTTTAGTCTACACACACACAACCGCCACACCGTGTCCCATCTACCATGCAACTATGACATTTTTTTCATATGGATTGTGCTCCTTTTACGTGACTCAGGATGTAAAACCTCACAGTGAGCTAGCGCTAGTAGTGCGAGTTTGAAGCTGCTATAACGTCTAGTCACGTCTGGCTCAGCGGCGCATGCTTCTTAGCCGTTTTGTGTGTGTTTGTGTGCATATTGGAGGAGTTTATTCTTTTACTGTAATATGACTGTATACAATTATCACGCTGTTGTATTTCATTTTATTTTGTGTGTGTGTTGAGACTCGACAGGGAAGCAGCAGTGCAGTAAAGTCCTCTTCACCTCTCTGGGTGTTTGACGGCATACTAAACACTCCTGCTCCCTGCGTGCTGCCCGACTGCAGTGTCCTCAGAATGTTAACCAAGCACCTCTCCTCCCGTCCTGGGCCCGAGCGCGCTCTCGCTCTCTCTCTCTCTCTCGCGCATGCGTTTTTCTCTCTCTCTCACACACTCTCTAAAACCAAATCTGTCTCTTTTTAATGTAGTTTTTCTTTCTGCTCCAAAGAATACAAAAGCTTCGCACAAGACCACTTTTACCCCCAGTGCCCTTAATTAAAAAAAAAAAAAAATCAAGAAAATTTGCTATTGATGATTACAATGATTATGAAATTTCTACTGCTACTAATAACCG
This sequence comes from Clarias buthupogon, assembly GCA_030014345.1. Classification (NCBI taxonomy): domain Eukaryota; kingdom Metazoa; phylum Chordata; class Actinopteri; order Siluriformes; family Clariidae; genus Clarias; species Clarias buthupogon. The sequence goes on from JAQMYK010000016.1 coordinate 901,427, forward strand.
TAATCAGTGTTTATATACTAACTAATTTTTGCTAACGTAAGGAAAAATACTAGGGATGCACCGATACCACTTTTTTGGAAAACGAGTACTTGCATTTCAGTACTCACCGATACCGAGTACTTAATAA
>JAQMYK010000016.1:925813-940251 GCA_030014345.1 Clarias buthupogon
CTGTTTTAAATCTGTCAGAGCGCGCGCGCTTGTAATTGTGTGCGCGTTAACTGTGTAATTGCATCAGTTCATAGTTGGGTCAGTTCTGCGCATATATGAAAACAAGATCACCAAAATGATTTTATGAAAAATATAGTTCAAAGTTTGTTTAATACATTTGTTTATACATTTATAAAAAATTTTAAATGAATTGTAAAACCATTTATTATTATTTTATTTTATTATTTTTATTATTTATTTAATTTTTTACGTGGTCAGCATCGCGGGCCGCATTTGCATTTGTGACGGGCCGCAGGTTGAGAACCACTGAATAAAAGCTTACGAGTAGTGTAGTCCTTACACCTTTACCTTCAAGAATGTATGTAATAAATCTCCTCCAGTGACTCAGTAAACAGATTAAAAGTGCAGTAAACAAAAAAAGAAAAGAAAATCCTCCATATTTTTATGAATAGAGAAGTGGCACATCTGTCAACCTCAAACTTGTCAATATGAAAAGATGCAGAAAATACTTTAAAACACCGCACAATTTATTTCAATGTTTTAGTTTGAGAGACACTCGTTTTATAAACGGTGCGTTACATCACCAATGAACAAACGGCACCAAACAAACACACACGCAATAAAAATGTCCATGTTAAAATATTCTTATATACAAATGTTCATTATGAGGACTAAACTAAAAGGAAGGCACAAATATACACAACACATTATTTCTGCACACACGTGGTGTTAATGCTTCAGCTGAAACACTCCTCAGATAATGCACTATGCTACACCTCAGACTGCCTTTACCACACACCTCCTAATGCAAAGTGTGTGTAAATGAGGTGCTGCTGAGCCACGCTCCTCCTCACATCAGCAGAATTGAGCAACAAGCTGCTCTCCTTATGAGGTCACAATAGAGGGACCGTCTGATTGTTTGTGGTGCTGTTATACACTGAAGAGACCTCTGAGTTTGTAAACAGGTCCAAAAAGTACGTTTTGGATAATGGGGACATTTAATTAAAATTCTTGCATAGAGCAAACGCACATACCGTTCACTAGGGCTAAGACCCTGTGCAAAGCTCTACCAAGAGATGAATAACTGGATGGCTGAGACGCCACTGACCTTTATACAGATATAAATGTTCTGAATTTACAATGAAAAGTCGAGCGTGGGTTCAATAAGGAAATGCTTCATTACCACTCTTAATGCTGAGGAAGCTGAGGAGCGGCAGTGTTAGAAAAATATTTGTAGCTCATTTGTGACTGTTTGGAGACGACATTATAGCCCCTTCTGGTTAAAAACAACCTCCAGCACTTACCGGTTTTCTCATTGAGTGCATTTTCCCCCCAAACATACGGTAATTTCAGTCCACGTTGTTTTTGGCCGCGATGGTGTTTGTGTGCGCTCCCCGTGGGTTCTGCGTTTCGACAGATTAATTTGTTTATTTTTCTGCCGCTTTTTTGGTGGATAAACAAATTCGTCATGTGTGGAATGTTCTGTTGTGTGAATTTAAACCTTTTTTTTTTGTTTCTGTTTAAAAATGTAAATGTTAGTCATAAATAGATTGTGTGTGATGAAGGACCATATTAATGACCTTGCATTTGCAAATGTGAGAAAGCACTGTTGATAAAGACGACGATCCTGGAACAATCCAGCTTGTTCTGAGCAAAGACTGGAAAGAATTGAGCCAGTTAATGTGCCAGGGTAATTAAAGATAGTCAAATATTTATGAAGTGGTTTGATGCGGTAACACGGAAGCTGTAATGTAACAGCCGAGCTCACACACTGCGCTTTAGCAGCTGGGCAGAGCGGGCTAGACGGCTAAATAAAAAAAGAACGTCTGATGACTGTTAATAATTGTTAAACAAATGAAGCTTAGCCTGCAGAAAACGGAGTGACTGAAAAAGCATCAAAAATAGCAAAGTTTATGAGAACAGCTTATAAATATTCATATTTCTGTTCTAGTATGTAAGTGTATAAAAATAGAACTCCTGCATTTTTTTTGTTTGTTTGTTTGTTTGTTTGTTTTTTTTAGAAATAAATTGTTGCCAGTGGTTTTTAATCTAGTCTTTAGCGAGTGCTTCATAGAGGTGTGTAGGCGCAGCATCACAGTTTTCATTATTATATAGAGTCATCGTTTATTGTTCCTCTGATGGTCACTGTTCGGCGTTTCTACACTTACAATCACAAATCATGAGTGCACGCTGTGAGCTGCGTCAGTAGTGATGTTTGCTGATAAACCACAGGTGACCATGTAACACACACAGCGTTAGGTAATTGAGTAACACAAATGGTCAGAGAACTGTTCTTACAAGAGCAGTAGTGTCGAGTGCATTTGCAAAACCCCTCAAGCATCATGATGACACTGGCCCTCATGAAGACCTTCTCAGGAAAGCAAGACCAAAACTTGTGTGTGAAACTTTTGCCTGGTGGTGTAGATGTCCTTCTGTCAGTTCTACTCCTGACTCAGGGGGGCTGGGGTCGGCTCCCAGGCTATGATTTTTACTGGAATGCATTCTTCCACCTGCCTGTGCAGTGTTTTCTGTGCCACTGGCCATGTGACCCCAAAGCTCAGTGGGTTACCTGTAGACGGAAAGATGCTCCAGTCATCAAACGTTGCTTGTTTTTAACTTTAGTGACTTGTAGTCGAGTTCTGATTTAGTAAATCACTTTCTCCCTGACATGCTTTTAACAGTGTAGATTGTCACGAAATAGCTTTCCAAAAATCTGGGTATATTATTTAAATGACCCACTCCTGTTTCAGGTCTTTGCAGTCATTGGTGTCTCATTCCTATCAGTGTGTGTGATTTTGGGCTGCCAGATTTTGCCTTGCACAGCACCTCTTAACTGCCATTTTAATGAAATTTTGAGCAGTGGTGATTGTGTAGCAATCCTGGAAGCAATGTGCGATCGTTTTATAACCTTCTCCTGCTTTGTAGGCAGCGAGCATATCCTTTGGAACCTGTGAGTGTGGAACGTCAGCACATGGTTTGAAGGATCAGAGATTTTCTTAGCGTTTGGAACTGCTGATCTTTTTCACCCAGTAGCATGGCCTGAAGAGACACTTAAAGCCGATCAATAATGACTTCCCAACTACTGGGGTGTCCAAACCTTTGCATAGAAGTGCAGAGAAATGTTTTTTACGTTGTTCGTCACTGCTGTTCTGGAACCTTTGTCGTTTTTGCATCAGGTGTTGTACAGAGCTTGTCGTTTCTCCAACACTTTGCTTGCTGTGAAGTCAGAGCTGAGCGTCACTCAACAACTTGACCTCGATACCGGTTCCTAAACGATCCTTTTCTTGTGATACCAATTTTGTAAGATCAATAATGAAGAGAAAATTACATTCTATATTACTATAGTTTTATTTTTAGCTTCTTGGCAGAAACAGCCTTTATTTATTTCATATACTTCTCTGTTGGTGAAATGCTTTTGTTAGAAAGCTGGTTCTGAGCACAGGATGGCTATGATACGGCACCTCCTGGAGCAGGGCCAGAGGCAGCGTGGTGCTATTATTGTGCTTGAACCTCCAACCTTCTGATCAGTAGCCCAGAACCTCAACCTGCTGAACTTCCTCTGCACAATGTGTTTAACTTTTCTGCTTAAGTGCTTTCGTTTTGTTTATTTGGCTTTTGTTCCACTTTAAGCAGTTTTACAACATAAACGTATTTATCACAACTCTGTCTCTGTTAACAGTTTTGTGCTAATTCACACTTCACAAGAGCTAGCTCAAAGTTCACACAATCTATATTTCACTATTTTTTAATTAATTATTAAATTTTTTTAAATCCCTGCAGGATTCTGTTCCTTGTACAGTTTGCTCAATCTCTGACTGGTTTGACTAAAGAGGAAGAGGGAGAGATGGAAACTTCTTTCTTTGCCTCACAGATTATTAGCCATATTAGAAATCGAATGAACAAAAGCGTTTTCCCCACCACCCCACCCTCACTTGTTCATGATGCTCATGTTCTTCAGTTATAATCCGATCCGCTCAGTAACCAAAACCCGAGCGTGTGCAGAGAAGAGTGCTGAGTGTGTTCATACAGAATGCTGTCTGTTAGTACAGAAATAAAATTTGTATAAAAGCCAGAGTGAACAGTGGGTCTCATTACCACACACTGCTGTAGCTCCTGAAGCTCTGACGGAGTTGAGGGTTTGATTTGGGCAGCGCTCTCTGACCGCAAGCTAAAGCTACACTTAAACTGGAACTCTCCAGTAGCTTTAGGATGCTTTCACACGTACAGCATTTGGTGCGCACCAACCGTGTTTGGTCCCTTGGTTCGGGTCATTTGCGTTGATGTGAATGCAATCTCGGTACTTTGGTGCGCACCAAATCAATCGATCCGAGACCTGCCTGAAGGGGTGGTCTCGGACCACTTTATCCGCTCTACTTTGGTACGGTTCGTCTGGTGTGAAAGCAACCGAACCAAATCTGACGAAATGGTATAGTTTAATGCACTTTGGGTATAAGAGATACGAGGTTGTGGGTAAAATTCTTTTCACTTCCTGTTGACTCCATTAAATTTTTAATTGAAATCAAACCGCGGAGAAACGTGGAGTGGCGAAGAACTTAATACCCCTATCTCACCTACGCAATGCGCCGTCAGCGAGATGAATAAACCAGGAAGTTGGTTTGGCAAAGCTGTTCCTCCATGATTATTGAAAGTGGCGCGATTTTCTGAAACTAGTCCGTTTCCGGTGCCGATGGGCTTCGCGGTCTATTTTGGTTCGTTTAGAACTCTGCATATGTGAAAGCAAACCGTACCCACGTCTATTTACTACGTTGTAACATTTTTCTGACTGGTGCGGACTAAAGCAATCGAACTATAGGTGTGAAAGCACCCTTAGATACCGTTCGAGTGCCCAGCAGCACACACAGTACATAAAGGTTTAATTTAGTAAATAACCTTGTACAAGTTGGCAAATGTTTTTGCTTAAACGCTCCAGTCATAGCGCCACCCTCTGTAATATGAGATGAGGGGAATCTGGTGGTGGAGAACGTTTTGTAAAGTTATATGAACTTTAAATGATGACTCTTGCAGTCAAACACTGAGCAACCAAAAATGTGCTAAATGAATCTGAAAGATGTAATGTTTTTGTGGTGTTACTGATGTTCTCCCCAGGTGGTGATCAACTGTGCCATTCCCAAGGGGCTGAAATATAACCAGGCAACACAGACGTTCCATCAGTGGCGCGACGCACGGCAGGTCTACGGCCTTAACTTTGGCAGCAAGGAGGATGCGAACGTTTTCGCCAGTGCCATGATGCATGCTCTGGAGGTGCTCAACTCTCAGGATGCAGGTGAGCTAGAATGTTCTCAGCCATGCCAGGACCTGCAGTGTGTGCGCTGATGTGCTGCATCTGTACAGTAATAATGAGTGAGTGCAGGGACAGAAAGTCACTGTTGTGGGGTTGTAGAGTTAGATCATGTACATGGGCCTGTTTAGTTAAAAATGTGTACAGTACATGACCATCCTAGGATTCTTTCAGTCGTCCTTTCAGGGGTTTTGTCCTGCAGAGCAAAATGTAGACAGACAGGCTTTCAGCGAGTTTGTGTGTTTAGTCTGTGTCTGGCTCAATTAACTGCAGTAAGTACCGGGCTGGTCTCAGGGGCCTTGCTTTACACTGTGTGTGTTAATGCCTGACCCAGATCCTGGTCTTCTAGAAAAATGAGGTGATGTTCAAGTGTGAATGACAGACCACACAGCAGATATCACAGTCCTAGTGCTGATGATAGTGTGTCTGCTCAATCCGCAGAGAAAAATGTAAGAATTTCGGATGTGAGAGAGACTGGGGAGTGCTGAATACTCGGACAGTGGAATTTGCTCCACAGTTTAGACAGACGTTAACTCTTTCCATCATATTTTACACCAATACAGAATCCAGCCGCAGTCCGTTCCTCAGACCCCTCGTTTCTCAGGCGAGCGATCCACTTACCAAACGCCCCCCAGACCGGACTCCTGAGTATTTCACCCCAGGAAACCACGGATTCACACCCTGTATTACCATCTATTCATTACCTTATAGCAATGGACTTAATTATGCAAAGTGCTGTTAATTATGCCGCCTTTACTGACGGGCCAATTATCACCCCATCGGTGGCTGAAGTGAGAAGACGCTTCAGCAGTGTGGAAATAAAACCAGGTGCATCTTTTATCCACATTTGTAAGAAACGTAATGGCTATTTGGTGATTTAGTGTGACTCTTTAAATCCATGACTCAAAACATCACGTGAGAATGTTTACGCCGTATGCTTCTCTCTTTATTCATATCTTGGATAGTCTGCTCATGGTTACAAAAATAAATAGGATACCTGCTATTTGCAGACTTGTTTTGTTCTGATGGACACCCAGCTGATCACTGGAGCCAAATGAGATGCTTTCTCTCTGAAGAAACGTCTGTATGATGGAGCATGGAGTCAAAAAAAGCAAGATGTAAAAGCTCAACCGAAAGTTTGTGATTCCTGAGGTCATGCTCTTAAATAGTTTCATGCCACACAACACCAGGCTTATTTTGTCGGTGTTTTACGGCTTGTGTGTGCACATTTCCGCTGCTCTGCTCGGCAGCTTGTGCTCATTTGCTGGTTTACTGCAGTTTAGCTAATTCTCTGTAATGGGTTCAGCACTTCAACACTGTGATATAACACATGAAGGAGGGTGCAGAGGAAGCGGGCAGTTTGCTAATTTGTTAAACGTCGTCTGGGTCTGAGAGCAGAGTTGCCACGGCACGGGAGTTTTCATTTGTAAAACGATTAGAATAAAGACAAAGCAGCTGTTGCATAGAATGTGGCCTGCAGTCATGTGCAGCACTGGAGGAAGGGAAAAACTAACATTTAACAATAATTTCCATAAAGGCCAGGTGTGCCACACCCTGACGTTTAGATCTAGGGTTGAACCGTGAACACCGTCACATTCAGTGTCAATCACCATGAACGAGGGGGTGTAGATTAGCTATTAATTGAGCGATTGCCGTTAAGAATTTAATTGATTTAAAAAATATATATATAACCGATGTTTGTTTTACCTGAAGTACAACTTGACAACCTAGCTGTATGCTAACATTAGCTTAGCTCTCCCCTGCACAATTGCGCACAGAGAGAAGGGGCTCACAAGTGACAGGTTTTGGATGTATGTGAGAGAGAGAGGCTGAGCGAATCAATGCTGTGTTCAATTAAATACTATTTGCCCCATTTTAAATAATTAAAAAACCGTTAGCATGTTGGTGTCCAGGGTATTGATAATGTGGCATTGGGAAACACTGGAGTGTGCCGCTAGAGCTTGCTAATGCTAACTGGAGACACGTTCCCCCTCGGTTTAAGTTTTATTTAACTGATGATTAACATTTTCAAGCATCAGTGAAGAAAAGTGAGGTTTGCGATTCTACACCATGCTGCTGAAACTGTCCGTAGCTTTGCTTTAGACCCAACTCCCTTCCTCTGAGCGCGAGCAGGCTGAATGCGCTTTATCACGTTAAAGCCGAGTTGTGGAGCTTTCTCTCTCTGAGGTGCAAACAATTTAGGCTTCCTGCACTTCTGCATGTTAAACGTCTGGAATAATTCGCTTCTCTTCTAACGCTCACGTTTGTGAAAATCCCCCGTCGTTCCCTTTCATTCCTCCGGCATAGTTTATCAGTGAGTGCAAACACAAGGCCAAGGTCAGGAGTCAGGTTTATAAAGAGCTGTAGCTCAGAGCTGATAAAGAAATTAAGTGTGACTTCTGCGTGAATGTTTTCTACTCGGATCTCATTGCTGACCCACAGCTGAACACGCGCGCGCACACAAGCTCACATCGAGACTCTTATTATAGGAGCCGGTCACTGGCTTGTATTTAGCTTTCTGCCTCAAGCAGTAAATCATTGTGTGTCAGGTGTTAGATTTTCTGCCTTTTTTCGTGGTATAAATACTTGGGTTTGACGACTTGCTGACAGAGGAGAATACAGGTCAGGTATCTGGGATTATCTTGTGTCGGAATGAGGTGGATGGTCAGCCAGATTTAGGGCGCTGTCTGAATGAGATTAGATTTTGATAGTTTCCAGGGAGAATCTGCCGTACGGAAGAGAGCAAGTGATTGGGTGGCGCTGGGAGACCCGTGCCCAGTGTGTTTGTCTCAGCTCATAAACACCACATGACTTTGATTGCACCAGAGACTGTTTTGACATGATGATGAGACCCGTGACTTGCTTTTTGTTGATGAACTCAGGCTCTTGAGACACACAGTCCATCAGTCCTCCATTGACTGTAGTTTAGTTTGAGTGAACTGATGCTTGACCTGCTCTTTACTCAGCCATTGAGTTAAAGCGTCCCGGCTTTGTTTTTCCGGTTTGCTGTGAAGCTGCCTATTAACTTTTAAGAGAACATTTGTTCCAGAGCTGCTGCGTCAGAGAGACGCACAAAGTCGAACAGCCATGCCCGCTCCGCGAGTGCGCCGCTTCCAAGAGCACAAGATCAGTCATGCTAAGATCATCTTAAGGAGTAAGTCCACTACCATGGCCGTACGGGGCAGTGTAAACACTCGGTTTAGGGCTTTGGATTGATCTGTTCTACAAGCTGACATTGTGTGCGCGTGTGTGTGTAGATCTGATGTTGTCTGAGGCTCTGCTGTAGGGGAGCAGTTGTGTAAGAGCTCCAGGTGATTGGCTGAATACTTACTCTTGGATGTCTGGTTAAAAAAAGGTTCTACTAATGCCTAATGTTGTTGTAATGGTAGTAGTAGTAATAATAATAAATCCACTTTACATTTATCCTGAATGTCTGTTGTTTTAAACCTTGAACTTAAACTAAAGATGTTCTGCTCTTGATGGATTTAAACGGTTTTCTGTGGCTGATTTCTTTACATTTTTACAAAAATAAAGAAGGAAAGAAAATGAAAGAACAATTATGACAAAATTAATAAATTCTATATATCAATTTCAGGAGTAGCTTTGGCTGAAATATTATTTTAATGTGCAATGTTGCCGACATTGCTGTGAACCAGTTAGCCTAGCCGTTGTTCAGTGGTGGCTTTTGGGACATTTATCCACCAATCACTGTCTCTAAGCAGAGCTGCTTTTATTAGGAATTTTATTATTATGACCCCCCCCTCTCCCCATCCCACCCCACATTTATGTAACATCTTGGTGGTCAGGCTCAAAAAAGAGCACTACGACATCGTACCCCAACAACAGATGACTGGAGACTAGTCGCTTTTGTGCCGGGTGGTCAAGGGCTCATGATGGGGGGTATAGACTGGGAGCTCAGGCATGGAAACTGGAACCTTCACAACTTTTTATTTGCAGACTCGGTCATCAATCCTGTCACTTGCCAGACTCTGTGTCTCTCCCCTGCTCTCTGGTTGTCCGGAAAAAGACAGGAGACGTGTAGGAGGTGTTGGGGCAGAGAATGTGCATCTCATAACTTCACCTGTCAAGCTTAACACCACGGTGTTGAACCATGACATCTGTGTGACGAGCCATGACATCTGTGTGATGAAATGCATCCTCTTGTGTTTAATATCTTCAGAGCTGTTTATTGTTGTACAGTAAGGTTTCTTGTGTTCGAGTGCTGCTCTTTGGCTTCAACATTGAACCGCAAAATCGAGTGTGATGTCACTCTGCTACTCGAACTCTCTTTGAACTGTCATTTTATAAAAATGTATTTCAAAATCGCTCATCCCTAAACATCAGATTCATGACCCAATGAGAAATCCTGTTATCTGGTTTCTGAAAGAAATAATGTGGTTAAATGATATCTTTTGCTATGCACGCACAACGCCATATTTCACATTTTCACTTTTTTGTGTGTGTGAAAATGGAATTATCTGATCGTCAGTATTAGGCAAATGCAACCTCAGATGAACAACATACAACTTAATTTAACCATGCTGTTATTTAACACAAATGAAGCCAAAAAAAACCTGTCTGCAGAACTAAGTAATAAGTAAGAGGGGTTTCCTTTGCACATCCTGCTCACTGAGTAACAGAGTAAAGGCGTGTTAATGAGAGAGGATGCCAAAAAGTGTTCGGTCTCCCCAAATAGGTGCTGTAAAATTTAACACCTGATGTAGTTGTCAGGAACGACATGTGACAGGTCTGGTGTTACAGCATGGGGTCAACTGCTCTTAACCCTTGTCCAGTAGACAGAATAGAAATTCCAGATGGGAGATGGTTGTTTTCTTGAAATGGTTGATCTCACTATTGACTTCCCAGCACCTACCACTTTTACAAGGTGTAAAAATGGCCCATGTCACCAGGTATAGAATTCTAGCCAACACAAATTTGAATAATGATTATAGTATTGTCGAGATTCTTTAAATTTATTTAGTTTGGTTAAAAGAGATCTCTTGTCCTCACATGCCTTAGACCTAATTGCAGTGAAGCGGATCTGTTTTGAAGGGCAACAGTATCATGCCCTCGCTTGAATAATTAATCAGTGCTGGATGGTATGATGGACGGTTTGTTTCCTCCTCCGTTAACGTCACGGTGGGGCGTCGCTGCTCAGAGCCTGCTTGCTTTCAGCTTGGGTTTGTATTACACGAGCACGGTTGTTAGGACACCATGCTTCTCTCCCTGACGTCCCATGATGTCGTTGACCATGGTGCTAACGGTGCCAGTGCACTCGTACTTGTTAATGATCGTCCCCAAGACTGTAAGGATGGACTTATTGGGTACATCTGCTGCCAGAAGAGTCATGCGTTCTCCCTCCGCTCGTGTATGTACATGGGTTTTCTTCTGAATGTGGGGTTTGTAGTTCTTAACTTGTAATGTTTTTCAGTTCATATTATATCTTGGAATTTTACACGTTAATATTTTGATATAGTGGTATTCAAAAGATGGATGGATGAAAGTCATCAGTGATGTAGTGAGATGCACATGGAATATAACAGCAGGAGATTACCAGATGTAACGGGAGAGAACTTCCCATCAGAGTTGATGCTACAGTAAAGTGCTTCTGGATCCGGTCCATGCTCTAAGTGCTATTATGTGACTGTGTTGTGCAGGTCAGTAAGAAAACTGATAAGTCTGGGATTTTAAGGGCACGTTAAAGCCTCATTAATCCATGTTATCATTTGTCCGGAGCTTTCGTTGAACGATTGGCTGAAACGTCTGCTTCTGCTGACTCATTAATTGTCGACCATTTGAGGACGGACCTGGTCCTTAGTGGTAAGCAGGTGACTTGGTGGGTGTAGTGTTTTTCTCTTCAGTGGAATTAACGAATTTGCAAAAATGATTGACAATTTAAGGTTATGGTTTGTGAACGTTACAGTGGAAAGTGTGTAGCAATTTATACTGTAAGTGGGGAGAAATAACCCCCCCCCCCTTCCCCCTCCCCCAAACAAACATCTGTGGATTCGATTGAACTGAAGAGTTGAATAGTTTGTGGTTTATGTATACAGTGCAGCGTAATATTCATGCACTGCTTTGGGTTAAAGGATGAGATTTATTCTAGGGATTTCAATTAATAAACAGTGCATCTCTAAAAATTTAACAGATCTGTTTTTGTAATTTTAAATCTCTTTCTAGATTCTTTACATGCTTTTACAAGCCTTTCTTTTGTTTTGATGATTTCGATGATTACGTTATTACAGCTTATAAAAATAAAAAGCCAGATTAACTTGCTGCAAGGATGTGAATTGGGAATGGTCAAAGTGTACAACATTACCTTTTATTGCAGTGCATTTGCATTAGGGATGAATTCATGCTTCAATTAATTGATTATTCAAGAATGTCTTAAATTCTAATAGTGAATCAGTTCATATTGCTTCTGAATCGTAAATGGCTCTTCAGCAGACAATGTATTATTCCAGATGCATTTTCGTGAAAATGCATAAAAGCAGTCTTCTCTGTCTGAATTTAAGTTTAATTCCAGCTGCAAATCCAAAGTAGGATCAGCAAGACTTATAGTAAATAGTCTATTTAGACGAAATAGTCATTGATGTGAAGTAATTTTTGTTTTACTCCTCATATGCAAGTTGTAACTTATTTTGTGACTGGTACACACCGATTGTGGCGGCTGTCACACCTGAGTGCTCAACAACTAGTTGCCAAAACTCCTGCTTTTTTTTTTATTTTTTTAGATGTAGTCACTTCAAAATTTTTAAAAACTTTACTATTTCATATTAATAACACATGGTTGCTAATTACACTCGTAGTAAAGGTGTACTTATTTTTCTCACTTGGTTTCTGAACTTTTTTGTGGAAAATGATTGAATAAGGTGAGGAGCACAGATGTTTTTCCCCCTTAATGAATAAAAATTTGACACTGGTTGTTTAATCTTTTTGCCATGACTGTATATAACAATATTTTTTGATACAGCATTTGGCAGTCCATAAGCAGTTATTTCCTCTCATTGTTTGTAAGACACATTAAATCTGTGGTCAAGTTTAAACAGATAGCATATTAATGATGTTTTGCTTGTTTGGGAATTCCCTACCAGCATCACATGATGATGATAATTTATATTAACAGTGCATTAATTACGCAATTTAAAATTCAGCGTAACTGATTTCAAAGGCCGAAATTCCAGCTGTGCAGTTACTTGGGTGTTAGATTCTGCTGCTGCAGCAGGCGTTTATAGGCTATAGCTTTATATATCTGTTTTATGCTGTCAGATGAGCAAAGCCCCAGCTAATTGTGCTGAGTGCTATGTGATGTGGCTGTGTGAAGACACTAAGCAGGAAATGGAATAGGCCATGGGTAGCCTAGTAATGAAGTGTGGAAGGAATACCACCTGCTCAGTGAAGCATTGATTCAGACACATCTGCTCGATACTGCATTGATTCAGCCTTGCAGTGTGAAAGCTTGTGTTAGAAATAGTTAAGCTTTTGCTAGTCTTCAGTGTCTCTTTGCCCTTTTCACATTGGCTCAAACGGTGACTTTTCTGGATTTTGAACAAGCATGAGCATAAAAGCTGAATCCCCCTCCATTCCAGCTCAAGCAACAGTGTTTAATGTTGCTCTCCGAAATCTATTTCTAACTCCTTTGTGTCTTGCTCTGTGTAATTAATCAATTTAGTGTTGTAGTTCCTTCAAGCGCTGATCAATTGAGTGTTTTTCTACTGTCTCGCTTTACAGGCCCCACGTTGCCAAGACAGAGTCCTCAGGTGCAGAACGGCCCCACGCCAGAGGAGTTAGAAATGCAGAGACGGTGAGTGACGAACTTCGCTTTAACCAGCAAACTAGAGGCATGTAGTAGGGATGTGCAAATGGTAGTAATAATAATAATTTCAGACAAGTTTTAATAGCTAATAGCTAAAGCAAACACAGTCTTGGTACATCACTGTGTTTTATTTTGAGGTCCATTTGATTAACTTGTGACATGGGCATGTACACACACACATGGTTCGAATTATTGACCTGAATCGAGCAAAGAAAATGAGATTTTAAAATGTCTGAAATTGGGTTAAGAATTGTTTCTTGAAATGGGATTTTTATATTTATCATTATCAAGGGTGACAACATTTAAAATGACAGTAAGAATTCATAATTAATGTTAGATTTAATTTAATAAAAAACATTTAACCTAATAAAATCACAGCAATTTAGGTGCAAAAAGATTTTTCGTGAAAGAAGAGTTTTCCTGGTGTTTGTTGTGATTTTTAATTTGTGAATTAATTTTATTAGGAAATCACAGAGGAGGACAAATAATTGCAGGTGCTTAAATTGATCAGAATTTAAGCAAACATCTTTACTTTGCCATAAAAATGACATGAAAGTCATCAAATAAAAAAAGGAAAAAGATGTTATGTTCCTGACGCTCACACACAGTGTGGCATTGACTGCTGAGTGTGAGAAGCAACAAGCAAGAGAACTCAAACCATCTGACCTGCTTCTCATTAGTGTTGCAGCTGAGAAAGAGAAACGTATGTACTTTGGCCCACATTCAAAAGTGGTATGTTCTTGTGCCAACATCTTTGCTTCTTGGGAGTGTTCGTCCTCATCGTTCTTTCACTTTAGACTTTTAACCAAAATAGATACTGATACTTGCTCAGGTTTCGTTAACAAATGGAATTTAATGAATGCGACTGAATGGCTGCTGCGTAAATGAGCAAAACATGCAATTGAAACTAACTGGTGTCGACCAAATTCATACGACATATGTTTATAAGCATTAATTATTATACATTATTTTATTATTGTCACTAAAACATTTTGGGGGGGGGGGGGGAGCTGGAATGGCCTGAGCACTTAATTTCATATTGTTTTATTTATTCCATATTGTCAATTCAGTTTAGGACACTTGAAGTTCACAGCTAAGAAAGTGTAGTGATTTCCTTAGATTCCATCAAACACGCAAATGCAGCATCGGCCTGGAGGTCGTTCCAGGTCCTTGACAAATACAGGGGTGATAGCGTTCTGGCACCACGCCGGATTTCCGGCGTACTGTGGCTGCGGGGGGGGGGGTGAAATCAGGTTCGCAGATATTGATCTGTCATTTCTCTAGATCTGAGGTGCGCAGGTCAGAGAGCAGCTTTAACGCTCA
>JAQMYK010000016.1:948535-962073 GCA_030014345.1 Clarias buthupogon
TGAACCAGACTGAGAGACCATTTAAAGGCTCAGGAACCCTTTGCAGGTGTTATGGCTTAATTAGCTGATTAGAGTGGTACACTTTGAGCCTAGAATATTAAACATTTTTCACAATATTCAAATTTTCTGAGATTGTGGATTTAGGGTTTTCATGAGTTATAAACCATAATCATCTCAATTATGACAAATCACAGATTGAACTATCTTGCTTCGCATGTAATGAGTCTATCTCGTATATTAGTTTCATCTTTTAAGTTGCATTACTGAAATAAATTTACTTTTACATGATATTCAAATTTTTCGAGTTTTACCTGTATGTGTCTGTGTGTGTTTTAGTAAAACACATAATAACCTAATTAATTTGGTGGAATTTGAAAATTATATTTTGTGTCATATAAGCAGCTCTTGAACAAAGTGGCACGAACCCATGTGCCTTCATCCAGAGCCCCGACAGGCCTGACCCCAGCGAGTATCATCACCAGGTTAAAGGTCACTTTAGTTTGGCCCAAGTATGATCGCTGTAAAGCATCATTGAAGTCAAAAGCCTGGTATTTTCTTTAAAGAGAATTGGAGGGACTCGGTACAGTACTTTTATACTCGGCACCGCTTGTGTTCTGCTGTAGTGTACAGAATACACAAGGACTGTCTGGGGAAGCCTGGAGTCGGGAACGGCCCAGAAAACTGTTTTGAATGTGGATAACTGGGGCAGTTGACTAGGTCGATGGGAATCCCGTTTCAGGTGTATGAGAACCGAGAGAATCCTCTCCCTTTACTTCTGTCTGTCACTTTTGCACTTCATAGCATGAACCTTTTGATTTAACGGTTTAACAGATTAAAATAAATGAGCGTTTGTGATCAGGACATTGTTATGGCTAGTTGGAATATATGTACTCTAATCAGACCATTACAGCAGGCTTCATTTGAAATTAGAACGTGTGGTGATGCTTGCAGCAGGAGCATGGCTGATTGTTACAGCCTGAGGTGTTGTGAGCTGCCCCCCACCCCCCCTGTGTGAAGGCACGATGGGAAATGTGTATCACCTGGGAAAGGTGTGTTTGGATATGCATGGTGATTTTATACTGTGCGTCCCCACGGATATGAGATCATGACCGGTCCCCCATCCCAAGGGAGCAGAGAGGTGTGTTTAAACTGAGTGGTCTCTAAAGACGCATCATATCATAAACGCATTTTATTTTTATATATATATATACTGTATATATACATACACTTATTTTATTTTTGTAAGAGGTGCATTAACTCTCCTGTTATATAAACACTTTGTTCCAACAACTTCTTGTGTTCCAAGCATTAAGTTAAAGAAAGTTTTTACTCAATAGAACATAGTTACATTTAAAGCTTTATGTCTGAAGGAGTATAAAGGTTAGTACAAATAAATAAATGTCTTCAGTCATTATAATTATAGGGCATAATGGGTAGAAAGCTGTTTGTTCTCATTTTGTGCAGCCAGCTAACATCTCCCTGATCGGACTTGTTTTTTTTTTTTTCCTGGAATGTTGGCTTGCTATTGTTTGCTATCTTTGGAGACTTTTAGATTTAGCTGGTAAGGTAATATCATGGTTAGATGTTGATAATCTAATTCTGTGCTTAAAAATAAGGCTGAGCTGCAGTCCTTTCAGCCTGAAGGCTAAGATTTCCTTTATTTATTTTTTAGTCAAATTTTTCATTATGCAGTGAGCTTGTGGTCATTTAGAGAGGCCAGTGTGATCTGCATGAGTGCATGTTATCATTAAACTATAGAAATTAGAACACAAATAATAAAGTTTATTACATTCTAAACAAGCACATAAGCATCTGGTTTTTGATAGTGCTGCAGGTTGAGCCATTTCTGCCCTGTTGCTGCTGTTGGGCCCTCGAGCAAGGCCCTTAACCCTGTCTGTCCCAGGGGCATTGTATAATGCCTGACCCTGCGCTCTAACCCCAAACTACTAGCAAGAAGCTGGGATGTGCAAAGAATAAAGAATTACACTGTGCGAAAATGGATGTGTGATGAATAAAGGCTAAACTATCTAGCGGTTGAGTCTGTTTCAGGATGCAGATCACAGGCTTGTTGTCACTGAATTAATGCCAAAACTGCTAGTAACTTCTGTAGTTTAGTAAAAAAAAATTAAATTCTTAACATTCCATTAAATCTGAACAGAAATGAGCGAATGTTAGCGCTGTGGTACAGTAGAGGTGGACATGAAGCACAGACAGATTATTTACAGCTTCAGGTTCAATGATGGTCATGTTACCTGCTGCGCTGTGAAATATTAAGTATCAGCGTTAGGAAAACTGGTGAACTTTATTAAGCCTGGTGGGTTAAAGTTGGTTCAGATCCCCTGTGGTAGACTTCTGCCCCTGTGAGACTGCAGCAGTGTGGAGTCGACGCAGCAGTGTCATGGCATCAGTCCTTTAACCTCTGGCTCAGAGCTGAGGTCCGTGCTGCTGCTCTGTTCTTTATAATCCTTGCTCATGCCAGTGCAGTGCCACGTAATAATCTTGTCCATGAGTATGTCCTGATGTGGTTTTAAGGTTTTTTTTTTTTTTGAGTCGAGCATGGACAGTCACTTCATCACGTTATTAGCCCTAGGCAGGAGCCCTGAACAGAGCTGGCATGTCTACATGATAACAGATAAAGCTGAAGTGGAATGCATTCACCTTTAGATGTTTTAATGACTGTGCTGCCCTCTAGTGTACGAGCCGAACCACTCCCGCCTGTCGTCCCCATGGTGTTCGTCTGTTTCAGCAAAAGCTCTCAAAGGTCTTCGTCTGATCGATTGTTTTCCTTATTAATTTAATTTAAATGTGCAAATATTCCATTCAGGCAGCGTTTGTGGCATAGTAGTTATCACTGTGGCCTCGCCCCACCAAGGACACAGGTTCGAGTCCCGCCTCTTGCCAGAATAATTAACAGTGACTCACTGTAAGGAAATTTAGTTTAAAAACAAGTGAAGTTTTACAGGTTGCATTGCACCACCTGACTGCTAGAAATGACAATGACCAGGTCAGACTGTTCTGCTGTTTAGAATGTGACAGGATTGCCAAAGTGAGACATTTACTACTGCCGCTGCTGCTACTACTACTACTAATAATTAATTAATTAATTTAAAAAGCCATTTTCTAGGTGCATCATGTCTACAGATTCTGTGTGATTCAAGAACTTTAAAAGGAGTTTAAAACACACACACACACACACACACACACACCAACCAAAATGACTATTTATAAATGTTAGTATTCTGAAATATAATCCTAAAGATAAAAATAATCAAATAATTTCATCCTTATCCAAATAATTTAATGTTCTGCTGCAGTGGTGTTTGCCATCAGATTTACATGTTCAAATGATAAAACTGTAAGGTAATGTAGATCTTGTAATATACTGACTAGATCCTGTTTTTAGTGTTTTGTTGTAAACCGGGACTTTGACAACAGCAGTTCTCACGCTAGGGGCCCCAGAGACCCACCACAGGGGCCACATGGAGCAAAAAGCTCCACATACAGTATGCATGTCTAGTGTAAGTTAATTGTAATGTCTAGTGTAAGTTAATTGTAATGTACGAATTTAGAGATTGTACTCGTCGCTCTTCAGTAATCACATCCGGTCTCGGCAGATGTGGCACAGCTGGTGTGGACCGCCACTTTTTTTTCCTTGACAGTGTCTGATGTAAAATTTCTCTACAAATAAAATTGAAATGAGTTAACGATGAGGCGAACGAGCTGTGTGTAACATCAGCGATGGTGGAAACCAGACATTTCACTCAGTCTCTGATTAAAAAGGTCTGACTGTTATAGCATGTAATACTGGTTGCTTTCAAAACATGCAGCAACACCCACTGTGGCGATAATGAGTATGTGCGTTGATTATATAATAACAGGTACTGTCACTACATAATCAGCTTATGTAATAAGAGTAGTCATGCATCCGTCTGCTTTATGTTCCGTACTGTGTTTGATTCTGATTTTCTCTGCTTCTGGGTTTCAGGCAGCTGCAAGAGCTGCAACGTCAGAAGGAGCAAGAGCGCGAGCGCCTTGAGAGAGAGCGCCTCGAGCGTGAACGTCTCGAGCGTGAACACCATGAGCACCTTGAGCGGGAGCGCCTTGAGCGGGAGCAAATTGAGAGAGAACATCAGGCACGAGAGATGCTGGAGCGTGAGCATCAGGAACGTGAGCGGCAGGAACGCGAGCGCCAGGAACACGAGCGCCTGGAGAGAGATCGTGCAGAGCAGGAGCGTCTGGAGATCGAACGTGCTGAAAGCGAGCGGTTGGAGCGCGAGCGTGCTGACCGGGAAAGGCAGGAGAGAGAGCACCGGGAACAGATAGAGAGAGAGGACTCGGACAGAGGACGACGCATCTCCAACGCTGGTCAGCATTTCTGTACTTTCCTTACACCATCTTGTGCAGGGCAGAGTGCTCAGTTCTGGTCTGCATCAGACGTGGTTAGTGTTAGTAAAGCCTGGGCCTGCGTTTTTTTTTTTTCCCCCTCATTTGTTTTTTACTTAGGAAAAGGAACAAACTGCGTTGTTATGCAATGTTATAAATTAAAGGTTTCTTTAGTTGGTTATACTAGTCATGTTCTCTTTCTAAAACAAGTGCAATAGGAGGTCTAACCCACTGAGAGCACGAGGAATCCGCCAGAGAATGAGAAGAACCTGTGATTTAAAAAGGTTACACGTCCTCTGGATTATGGGAACTGTTAAGGCTTCTTTAATCTCGAGTTTCTTAAACTCGGATCTTATTTTAGATTAACATACAAAAAGAATCTGGCAAGACAGTAAACTGTAGTGTAATACAGTTTTCCCCCGCGATCACATGGCTAACTGGGAGCTGTGGCTTGCTGCTAGCACCCAGTATCAGCATGGCACAGAGTTGGCCAAGACAAGATCAAAATTCCAAGAGTGTTTTCTGTTGAATGCTCATAACTTTCCCACCATCGTAAGACTAATCACTGTAATTTAGGGACCATCTGTTTGTCTGATCCAAGTGGCACAGGAAAGCTATCTCACACTCTGATTTCTATGCTGCGAAACTAGAAGGCACTGCTATGAAAAGTCAGAATGTGAGCTTTGGCGAATACAACGCTGGCTAAGGTTTGTGTGTACGGTGTATGCCGTTGAACTTTCTAACAGCTCTTGAAGATCTTAGAAAAGGGTGGTGGATAAAGGGTTGGTGATTGAGGCAATGGTGCAACTTCTGGTGTCCCTCTAATATTGCAAAGTAAATATCCTTGGTGCAAATATTACATCATGACATCTTGACTAAAGCTAAAAAAAAAAGTGCTTGATTTCTCGCCTTCTAAATGCCAGAAGGGATCTCTAACAGCAGGATATCCTCTTGGAGATTTGCACATGTATTTCAAGACATAAAAAAGTCATAATGTGACAGTGATGTATATAATGTGTAATAAATATTTTCACACCATAACCCTTGTCCTTTTGCTACTCACCATGGGTGGACCATGCTGAGCCATGTGTGGATTTAGAAGCATTTCTTGCAACGTATAACTGGTTAAAACTACAGATTTTCTGTCCTGCAGGTTCTGTAGAAAGTATATCTGTTTCATTCCCTGTTAGAGCTTTGCGTTACACCGTCCTGCATTCCTAGAGTGATGTTCAGCAGCTGGTTCGCCGTACGCCCTTCATACCCAATTGACCTACTGGTGCTAATTAGTGTGGGAGTGTGTGTCCCTCCATTAGTCGTATGGTGCATCCTCATTGAGCAGTTCGCTCTAAAGATTTGTTGCAGTTTGGTAGTGATTTTCCAGGAAGCAGTAGAATGACTGCAACAATCTGTACAGGCTTCCCTACACTGTGGAAGGATCAGCACATGAAGCTTTGCCTCTGGCTGCAGGGCACGTGGCCTGGGAGACTGAGAGGCTCTCTGCCAAACTGGTTTAACCTTTTTATAGTGGGGAAATTTCTTACTTTTTTAAATGTCTGTTTTCACACATCGTCATAAATATGCCACTTAACTTGTGAAGTCCATCCTGCGTTCCTGGGCTAGTCCAAGTGTGGTCAACGAATCCCAAGAGAGGAGAGAATGAGCACGTCTGCACATCTCAGAACAAGAACATTTTTGGAGCTAGAAAGCCTTTCTCATGAAAGAGCATTATTAAATGGTTGTCCATCAGAGAGATCCTGTAACCATGGACACCACCTTCTCTGGAGTAGGAGTAGTGTGTAGTGTCACAGGTGCAGTGTGGTGGTCAGAACACATCAACCTGCTAGAGCTAAAGGGCCTAGCTAATCCTCAGGGAATTCCTACCTGCTCTGGAACGCTGTTATATTCTGATCCATTCAACTTACAGACGGACATCAGTCAGTTTAAGCTCATAGCACACAGATGGACATGGACTGATTTATGGTTGTACTATCTGATATCTGACCCAAATGTCTGGTTCCTCTCAAGGTTTCTTCCTATTGCCATCTCAGGTAGTTTCTCCTTGCCACCATCGCCCTCGGATTGCTCATCACAGACAAACTGATTATTCTTAATATATTGAATATTTAAGTTAGTTCCATATATATTTTTTTTAATTGTGAAAAGCTGTTTTTTGATGATCACCTTTAAAAGGGCTATACATATTGAATGCTAATTTCAATTAAATTACAATCAAGCCTCTTGAGTTCTGCTCATTGCCCTGGAAACTCCTTCCTTGGACAGGGAGTTGTGGCACCCCCGGCCACACCGTCTGTCATTACAGTCCTGAAAGAAACTCTAATCTTGAGTGCTGGAGGGTTAAAATACAAGCTAAGTGCACATGAGTATGATTGATTCATATGTATATGATTCCTATTATACCAAAGAGTAGGTTAAATAAATTTTAAAAAATGGCCTGAAATTTCATAGCAAATATTTTGTGTCACTTTGTGACTTTTAGATATGCATGAGCATTAGAGGACATCCAGGTGTTCAGTCCAACCCCTGGTGCTTTTATCCGGTGTTCAAGAACCCTAATTATTTTCACGACTAGTGTTTCCTGTTTTTTTCAAAACTTGATTCCCATGTGTGAGGACGAAAAGACGTGACGGAAGAGTCGTTAGAGTGCGGCTCCCCCAGTCAGCATAAGCATTGCTTCATACTCGAACTCACAGCCTGAGATTAGTATATTGCATATTACTTTGAAATAAAGCACCGTGAACCTTGAGGTTCAAGGCGTTTCATACAACATTTACCACTTTTATTGAGCTTCATATTTTATTTCTTGAATTGATTGATTTCTCTGATTTATTGTGTTTCTATAAGGCTAAAAGTTTTAAACTAAAATTAGTGCTACTTTTTAGAAAGCTGTGGAGGTTTGTTCACTCCTGAGCTCTACAGCAGCGTTTTGCTTTGAAACACCGTACTGTCTGATGTTTTTAAGGGAGGGTTATTTCATGGACAGCACAGTGCCATGAATTTCCTACATATTGTCCTGCCTTCAGGTGTCCATGTGACATCTGTAGACTTTGCAGATTTATGTGTTTGTTTTGTAAAATATTGTGCAGGTGGCATGGAGTGCGTGGTTAACCGGCACATAACACACACGGGTTGATTAGCTCGACTAATCTAAAATGAGGTGTGCTATTAGGAGTTAGACCAGTGATTCCTTTTGGTTCTGGCTCCTGAAAGCACTGAATGAGAGACCACATCTTTCACCTGATTGGCCATGTGTGCTCAGACTGATCCATTTTTGAAGACGTTGATGATTTTATCTAACAGACTGTACTAATTTTTAGCTTGTCCATTATCTTAGACAAAAGTAAAATAATGATGGAGATGTAGGTCTGTGCTGGTTTTCCTGCTTCATTTGCTCCCTTTCTCTCTTCTTTCTTTTTTCTTCCCCCCTTCCTTTCCCTTCTCTGTCTTGTTTCTCACTGCACGGCTTCAATTCCTGGTGTGTTCAGCCTTTGAAAGTATCCTCCAAACCCCTCCACCTCTAGAATGCACCAAGAATTCCACTTCATCACCTGTTTCCCCTTCCACCCCCAACTACCCTCCTCCTTCTTCCTCACCCTCTGCAGTCCCACCTCCTACCCCTCCATTGCGCCATTCTGCCTCTCGTTTTGCCACCTCAAAAGGCTCTGCCTTCCACCCAGTCCTACCTCATTATGCCACCATCCCCCGGCGGCACCCAGCTCAGCCTTCACCCTCAGCTCAGCCTCCTGCCCCAGCCTCTAAAACCATGTTCTGCCAGTCCACCAATTTCACACCCTTACCTCCATCGCCTCCGGTCATGATCAGCAGCCCCCCTGGCAAAGCCACTGGTCCTCGGCCTGTCATTGCAGTTCCAGCCTCCAGCCCTCATTTCTCCTCCTCATCTACAGCGCCCAATGGGCATCCGGTCACCAGTCCGTACCATGCCTCCTCCCCAGTTTTGGGGCAGCCCCTTCCATCACCTCCACCTCCACCCCTGCCACCTCACTGCTTGCCCCAGTTCACCAGCTCCATGACTCCCTATGTGTCCTGTGCATCCACCCAGCCTCCTGTTGTCCCTTCTCCTTCTACAGCCTGCCCTGCCAATGCTGATTGCTCTGTAAACTCGGTGCTGGGAGACCTCTCTGCTCCAGAGCCGGGTAAGGCCTCTTCTCTCTGTCTTTCTGCCTCCACTAACCCACTAAACCAAGAAGGGGTTCCAGGGAGTACAAGCGCTTACCAGAGAGCTTGCCAGGTGCAGCTGTAATCTGGTGCTATATGAGAATTTTCATCATAGGTTTTTGGGTGTCTTGAGTGTCTCACTTTCTTCTGTCTGTGTGAACATCATGTCATCCTGGTGCTTTTGGTCATCTGCTAGATTTATGCCTGTTTGCACATATGGCATGATGTGCAAACAGGCATGGCATGATTTATTAACATTTTTGGTTAAATATAGCCGGTTCTAACATTAAATAGTCTCAAGCCATCAGTTACTTTTTTTAGTTGCTTTGTGATGTGTGGTTGTCGTGGATCTGTTCTTCAGGCTTTGCTGATGAGCCTCCTGCTCACCATGTAGACCACCATGCAGGTCCATCTGTCGCTGTGTTTGACATAGTAAACTACAAAAGATAAGAATAGGGCACTGCTGAATATGAACACACTTTTATACTTGCTTTTGGCGTTCCTTGTATTTTGTGTTTAAGCTTTAGATATGCAGCATTGTTAATCATGTACGTTTTCCGAAACACACTGTATCTAGCTGTATCTTTGTCCTGATAATCTGTTATGGATAATTAATTATATTTATTTTTTCACTGGTGTATTAATTATAACATGTACTGTATGAATACAGATTTATAACTGAGCTTCATTTATCATACTAATGTGTTATTTAGTGGCTTGCATATTCGGTAATTTAACTTCAGTGCAGTTATAGCAGATTATTACGTTGGCATAAAGAGTTAAAAAAAATTATATTTTAAGTATCAACATAAGGAAATTAGGTTTTCATGCAGTAAATAATTTAATGACGTGTAATATTTGTAAACTCAAGCTTGACTACACAGCCTGTGTGATTCTTCCCTGACTCAGGAGAGTGTGATTATTTAGAAGGTGGTCAGTGGGTTTGCATTTCATTACTATGCCCATCTGTCTCTTCCACGTGTTCTGTATTTAGTGAGCTTAACTGCTGATCACCATCTTTTTTATTTATTTATTTTTAGCCATAAACTACACTTGCACCAAACCCTCATTCATTTTAAAGCCTTTGTTTTATTTAAAGTGGACATTTATTGTTGCCAGAAAAAAACCTCTGATGATGGTGTGTAACTATAGAGCAGGAGAAACCCTACCATGAAGCAGGGCTACTTCAGGACCAGGGGCTCGGACCGCAGTTTTAGAGACGTCTAAAGAGTTGTCTGGGAGAAAATGCACTTCATCTGTTCTAAACTTTTTTTTTTTTTTTGTATGTTTGTTTTCCTCCACAGATTCAGTGCAGGCCGTCCCCACCGTGCCTCCTCCTCCCCCTCTCCCACCCGTCTCCACTGTGACACCTACTTCTGCTGCCCCTCCCCCTCCTGGCCCACCTCCACCTCCCCCTCTCCCTACCACACTTACCCCCACAGGTCCGCCTCCTCCCCCTGGGCCACCTCCACCTCCTTCTGGCCAGGCTCCGCCTCCTGCTCCTCCTCCACCTCCAGCGCCGCCTCTGCCCTCTGGTCTTTTTACTCCTTCACCCACTGGCGATGACAAACAGCCCTTCTCCGGCCTGGCCGCTGCTCTCGCAGGCGCCAAGTTACGGAAAGTGTCGAGGGTAATTACTATACAAATTTCATAAGCCAAAATAAATCATGGAGTACAATAGGACTGACTGGCTCTAGGAATAAAAACTTTTTAGATGACTAATATCATTGTGCAAGCACCCCAAGTATCATCTAACACCTAGTAGTTTCTTTACCTAAGCTCCTTGCTGTGCTCTGATGAGCCAGGGGCAAGATTGTTGTGTGCTGTTTATTAAAGCTGCATACTGCTGTTTTCTGATGCAGAATGAAGAGCCCTCTAGTGCAGCTGCTGGAGGTTTGGTGGCTCCTGGTGCTGCTAAGCCAGAGGCTGCTCGAGGGAATGGTCCTCTGGCTGGAGGAGGAGGTCTCATGGAGGAGATGAGTGCCCTACTGGCTAGGAGGTACCCACATTCTTCATTCCATAATGAATGTGGACGAAGTAAAAGTGTCAGTGCGGTGGTCTACGCGTGTCGTTCTCCATCACTGATTAATGGAGGAGAAAGGAAAATAATTGTGACCTCAAACATGAGTATATTTGTATAAATTTGCAGAATTTTGTATAAAATACATTGACGCGCAACATTGTTTGCTTCTAATGCAGAAGAAGAATCGCAGAGAAAGGATCATCACCAGAACCTGAGCAGAAAATGGTGAGTCTGCAACTCGGCAGGTTACAAAAGGTTTTCTGTTTTAAGGAGTTTCCTGCTATCTGATACTGACCTGGACACACAAATTCTGAGTGTATTATTGCCCCTGTCCTCCCCCCTGTGAGCTCTTTCTGCTTTGTCCAACAGGAAGAAATCGAAGCAACCGTTACTCCAAAACTGTCTGCCTGTAGCACACCAGGTAAGAAGCCCAATTGTGTGACTTCAGATCCCAGAAGAGAAGCATGTAGCTGATACAGATGGATGAAAGTCAGAACTGGTGCTGCTAGCTGGTTTACTATAAAACAGGAAATGGGATTTTAACCCCTTCAGGATTTCTTCGATTCAGGTCACAGACACCTTTTAAGATTTTAAATCTGATGTGTTAAGTTTAGTGAAGTTTAAACTAATACTCATCTGATATTTGAAACATTATCATAGGGGGACATGTCACATCTCAGAGCGACACACACTCCGCGAATGAGGTTTCCACCTGCTCTCAGATGTCTGTCTAGCTTAAGACAGTGTTTTTGTTGATAAGGCAAAGCAATCTAAAGTGAGGGCGTATGGCACCATTAGTGCTTCAGAAACTCTTTGAACAGGGCTCTAAACTCAATGTTAAAAATATGAAAAATCATATAGTATTAAGCGCCCTAACAGCCACATCCAAATATTACTGTATATATTTTTCAAAATCTAAATTACACTAGTATTAGAATTAATATTATATCCCCTGAGTGACGCAGGGGTAAAGTGTTTGTTCACCTTATTATCTGGAGTTTGATTCACAGTTAATCCTGCAGCCATCCACGACAATCAACCGAGAGAGTGGATTGACTGCGCGCTCTCGGTGGGGGGAGGGATAGCATAATGACACTAGCCAATCATGAGCATCTGTGTGATCATGCAAGTAGAAGAGGCAGATAGTGATTTCCTCCCTGTGTGTTATGCCGTCTCCAGTGTTGTGTGAGTAGCCTTTGCCTCCCTGGCTGGTAGTTGTTCCTTTAAAGGGAGCGTGCCCTAACAGAGACGGTGAGAATTAGGGAGAAAATAAGGGAAAAATACAAAAAGAAAAAACTTGAATGAAAATCTAAAATAAAATGGACAGTTATAGAAATGAAGGGTGATACAAAATGTACATGGAGTAATACCAATGCAGTAGCGCCCCCTTGTGTGTAACTCGTCGTGTGCAGGTTTTGCACCTTTTTAAGTTATCTACAATTCAGCCAATCTGTTGGTCAGTCGAAGGACTGAGACCTCAGCTGCACAGTGTTGAAGAGATTGTGTGTTTGAGATGTAGCACTTCCGTAACACAATGTTACTTGTGAACCATGCACGCTAGAGCTCACTCTTGGGCAGTCTACCGTTTCTAAAATCGTATAAGTAATATCAATAGCATAACAACATAATTAAATGCAATATTATTTCTTAAAAAAGGGTTTGATATGATGTCTGAGGACACAGACATCCTCCAAGATTCTTAAAGAATTGCAAGTCATTAGTTTTCCTGTTCAGTCCGTGTTCAGATTTTTTTTTTCCCCCCTTAATATTTTGCCTGCTTTTGTTCTGCAGATATGCCCAGAAAGCCCTGGGAAAGGACAAACACCATAAACGGTAGCAAATCACCGGTTATTGGAAGGTATGAGCCAGGACATAACACATCTTTTGTAACACATGCCCTCGTTCACACACATTTCCACACAACACTTTGCACTGTGAGAACAGAAACTGGACCAGGTGTGTTCCTACTCCGATGAAACACTCGCTGCATCCGCTTTGTCTTGTGCTTTCACAAGGCCGCATGGCAGAACATGGGCTAGCGTGGGCAAGCTTTATCATGAGACGTAAAGCTGAACTAAAATGGCGCTGTTGCTTATAAGCACGCTTGTCCATTTATGCACGTGTGCATCACCGTCAAACTCCGTAACACTGGATCAGTGAGAGAATTTCTGACAAAATTGGATGTGTAATTACTGTATTGAGGAAAAAAAAGACTGCAAAAATGATGCCTTAGCAAGTGGAAGTATCTTGAATCTAGTGAAATGTATCTATTAAAACTTGGCAGTGGAATTCGCTATTATCTGTCCCCTGGGGATGAATTCTTGATGCACAATGGTTGACCCGCGGACCTGCCTCGTCTTTTTCGGTCGTGTAGATGATGGGCTCTTCCACTGTGAAGAATGTAGCTTCGCCTCAGGGTCGTACCCATACACCCAAGTTTCGTCACCGGTAATGATCCTCGACATGAAGGACAGGTCATCCACGGCATGCTGACGGAGTTCTTAGCAGACACAATGTTTCTTCTGATCCTGGGTCAGCAGCCTGGGGACGAGCTTGGCAGCAACATGGTGCATCAAACCTCACATGAGAATTGCCTGGACTGTTCTTTTATGACACACTGACAAATGGTAGTGATGTTATGGATAGTTCTCCGACGATCATTACGCACAAGTTGCCCAGGGGTTTCGGCAGTTTCGGGGGTTGAGCTCGTTGAAGGTCTTGCTGATCTCTCATCATCCAGCAATGTTATTCTTCTGTTGAAGAGCGTGTAATTAATTTCTTTTTTTTATTAAAGGAAAAGCTAAATTATCTTTACAAAAAGGTAGCACTTATAGCAAAATATTTCTTAAAATAGATTTTCATTCATTCATTCATTCATTCATTCATTTTCTATACCGCTTTATCCTGTATTTCGGGTCGCGGGGACCTGGAGCCTATC
>JAQMYK010000016.1:966820-999064 GCA_030014345.1 Clarias buthupogon
TTATTTTATAAGCATTATTTGTAGCACTGACACTCTTTTCACCCCCCCCCCCCCCCCCTTATTTCCTGCAATCATGTATTACCCCAGTGGGTGAATGAGTGACCGAGGGTTTTTAAACTGCACACAAGTTTTTGTCTAATAAACGGTAAACACTGACGACCTGTTAATAAATATAATTACTTAATACAGGTACACTGCTATCTTCAAGAGCCCCCTGTAATGTCTTCATTTCCAGATTCTGGTTCTGTCAGCCTTTATGATCTACAGTAGGATTGCTTTGTTTTGAATTTCACAAATTTTAAGTCTAAAAGCGATTAGGGATGGAAAAAAATTGACAGCATAAGATTAGTGTGACTGGAGACTGATCACAACTTTTTTCCCCCCCTTAGAGTAGCATTTTGTCTATTAATTGCAATTAGCTTATAGTTAAAAAAAAAAAAAAAACTGATCAGGGCAGCATTGTTTTTGCTTTCCTGATCATCCAACATAATCGATCAAGGAATCAAAGTTTGTATAAAGACAGCGTTGATTGCACTTTAATAACCTGCAAGATCAAATAAGGATACTGCTGATGTCATCACCCCGCGTGTGGCAGTCCCACCAAAGTACACCAGTAATGATCTCCAGAACACCACACTGTCCTGAGCTGCCTTTTGTTTTATGGAAGGCTACGGACAAGAAGCGTTGCGGTCGAGATTGATTTCATATGTGGATAAATCTGTTTGTGATCTTCATGGTTTGTGCCTTGTTCTGAAGTCGCATTTAATATGTCGAATATTTTTTAAAAACAACTAGTAATAATTATACGGCTAATCATAACCTCATTCATGTTTTACATCCTGCTTTAGTAAAGTGTAAAAGGGAGATTTTAGGTTGTTTGTTTAAAATAAAATGTGCATTTATTCTTCATGCCATTTTTATTTACAGTATGGTTTGTGTTAAGTGGTTTATGATGAATGTTTTTGAGGTCTGAAAGTGTAAGGGTCTTTGCAGTGGGAGTCATGTGAATAATGAGGAATCGTCGACTGTGTTTTGTCT
Organism: Clarias buthupogon; assembly: GCA_030014345.1. Lineage (NCBI taxonomy): Eukaryota > Metazoa > Chordata > Actinopteri > Siluriformes > Clariidae > Clarias > Clarias buthupogon. The sequence continues at coordinate 967,859 of JAQMYK010000016.1, forward strand.
CGAAAAGCCGATGTCTCCATCTTCAGGAGTGGCTGAGACCAAGTCGGCTTTTCAGATGTGTTGGACAAGATGCAATTAAATGTCCACAAAATGCATTTTATTTTATTTTATTATTATTTTTTTCCATTTTATAATTCACCTTGTACCATACTGTTCTCATATTAATTAGACATTTCTTACATGCTAACATTGATTTGTTTGTTAAGGCAAATGAAATAAAAAATTGCAATACCTCTGTAGTTGTGTGAATTTCCTATTCAAGGAAGGTTTGTGTATAAAATTAAAAATTTTGGCCAAATGGAAAGTGACATTTTATAAATGGCAAGGGCAATAACTTTCAAACTGTAAGAAATGTACACTGCCTGGTTTCAGAGGGGACAAATTATTGGTCTGCACCAAGCAAAGAAAAAATTTAATTGGGTAGGAACTGTCGGACGCATTTTTAATACATGGAAGAACGTATAAAGGACAAGGATAAAGGCTTTCATTTGCATAAAGATTGGACTATGGAGCAATGGAAAAAGGTCATGATGTTTGAGTCCAGATTGACCCTATTCCAGAGTGATGTGCACTTCAGGGTAAGAAGGGAAGTGCATGAAGCGATGCACCCATCATGCATAGTGACTACTGTACTCTGGAGGCAGCATTATGATCTGGGGTTGCTTCAATTACTCAGGTCTAGGCTCAGCAATTTTTAGTTAGTGGCATGTGGCAATAAAATGAGGTCCACTGATGACCTGAATGACCAGGTTTTCTTCCCTGATGGCACGGCCATATTCCAGGAGAGAGTGGTTCTGGGAGCATGACGGAATAATTTTCTTACCACACTGACTCAATTCACCACACTATACAATATAATTAAAGCTATAGCCGCTCAAACTAAATATTAGTTCGAGAACGGAACGGAAATGGCAGGAAGAAGGGTCACTACAAATCAATCCAAAGTTCTCCTCAGTGCTCCCATCTGCAGCATGGGATGGCCAGATGAGTGTGGCCTTCAGTCAACCGTTCTCTGCCCTGTTGAACACTAACAGGAGATTTAGAAGTGTTGAGAGAAAGCAACTGAGTGAATGTTTTGGAAGAGTGGTGTGTGTCAATCCATAATGCTGTGTGTAATTGCCACACCCGCTGGGCGTTTCTTAAACACGAGTGATAGAACACAGCTACAGCACACTGCACATTTCCACAAATCTGCTGTTGCATTACATCACTCTGCTTTCACAGCTCATTTGCTGCTGCTTTTCTCGTGGCCATGGTTCAATTGCAGTAAACAGGAAAGAGGAAGGACGTAACTGCAGAGAATTCACAAAGCTCACAGCGAGATTAAAACCAACATCCTTCTGAACTTAAAGGCACCAAACAGGCAGAAAGTAAAACGTGACCTAATGCTATTTTGACACGAGCTGTGCAGGGGCAGGGGTGTGAGGAGGCCTTGGGTATGGATATGGTCCGGATTCATTTCACCATTTTGTGTACCAGTTCAGTTGAGGGCAGATGATTAGCAAAAGTGAAACTGTTCTGAGGCTCGGCTTGCTGTTGCATGGTGCTCTAATGCAGGCGGTCACGTGCAGTAACTTTGCACTAAATCTGACCTGACCAGTGGCTCTACAGTGCTGAAAATAAAATGCTGAGCATCATGCCATACTAAGCACTAAAGAATTATTGACCATTGGATATATTACAATAACAATATCTACATGCAAATTTACATTGATTATGGCATAAAATGTCCAAATCTAACCGATATGCAACGGCATAATTTTATAATTATGTACAAATGTTTTAATGAAAAAATATAAGTATTTGGTCAACAACAAAATTTCATCTCGATACTTTGTTATATACCCTTTGTTGGCAATGACAGAGGTCAAACATTTCTTGTAAGTCTCTTTACAAGGTTTTCACACATTGTTGCTGGTATTTTGGCCCATTCCTTCATGCAGATCTCCTCTAGAGCAGTGATGTTTTGGGGCTGTCGCTGGGCAACACAGACTTTCAACTCCCTCCAAAGATTTTCTATGGGGTTGAGATCAGGAGACTGGCTAGGCCACTCCAGGACCTTGAAATGCTTCTTACGAAGCCACTTCTTCATTGCCCGGGCGGTGTGTTTGGGATCATTGTCATGCTGAATGATCCAGCCATGTTTCATCTTCAATGCCCTTGTTGATGGAAGGAGGTTTTTACTCAAAATCTCACGATACATGGCCCCATTCATTCTTTCCTTTACACGGACCAGACGTCCTGGTCCCTTTACAGCCCCAAAGCATGATGTTTCCACCCCCATGCTTCACAGTAGGTGTGGTGTTCTTTGAATGCAACTCGCATTCTTTCTCCCCCAAACGAGTTCTCCCATATGACATTCTCCCAATCCTCTTCTGGATAATCCAAATGCTCTCCAGCAAACTTCAGATGGGCCTGGACATGTACTGGCTTAAGGAGGGGAACACATCTGGCACTGCAGGATTTGAGTCCCTGGCGGCGCAGAGCGTTACTGATGGTAGCCTTTGTTACTTTGGTCCCAGGTATTTAACGCAGAAATGAATAGCTTTGCGCATACACGCCCAGTAGAAAATACTGCAACGAATCACTCCCTGAGACTACACGTTCTTCTGAGTCACGTTAAAGACTCAGAAAAACCTGAACCGTTCATGAATGACCCATCACTAGTGTCTCTATATGTAGCCAGATTTTGTCACAGCATCAACTGGCTGGACAGAATGTAATGAGTACTTTAGTAATTGTCTGAAGTTAAACTGAAATAACAGCACTAAAGTGATAAGTGAATTTTAACGTGTTGGAGTGAATTTAAGACAAAACTTAATATTCATCCAATCTACTTTTTAAGGACAGGCAAATCTGAAATAATAGTATCACTGATTATATTAAATCTGATTTTTAAAAAAAACCTTTAACCTTTTGTTTTTTTTAAAAGTAAATTTCTTTTAAATCGATTTTCTAGTGAGTGTGGTGATACATGAATTACCACAAAAAAGAATCTTGATTCATAACTGAATCGATTTTTCTCTACATCTTTTTATCTTAATACATCTAAACAAACGAATGAAAATATTTAAAATATTATAAAAAATAAAAAAAACTACTCGTGATAACTGGTGATATATAAACTGAAGATTTGGTAAAATAGTGCAAAACCGAGAGAGCGCGCGCCTCCGACCAACGCCTCTTCGTCGAGGTTTAAACCCGCGATATTAGCATGACCTCCATTTTGTAAACAGAGCAACGGATAAAAAAAAGTCTAAAGCTGCCCGCTGATTAGATATCACCGTTTCTCAACGCTTTAAAAATCTCCCCTTGTCCAATCACAAAGCAGATCCGTTTTCAAACTAAATCCTGACAGCCAATCACCGAGCTTCGCGCCTTCCCCGGTGTTGGTCGGCTGTCGTCAGAGAGGGAGGAACGTCGCCGCGAGAAAGTGTTTCTCTTTTAAATAATAAATTATTTTCTGGCGACCTTAAAGGGACACGATCCCGTTCTCTCGGATCATCTTCTGCAGAAACAGGTAGGAGTGTTTTAATGTACTTTAACAGTCATTTAGCTGGAATGTTTAATGTGAGAAGTCTTTGTTGGAAAGTGAGTTGAGATCGCGAGCTCATGAACCGGGGGGGGGGCTCGAGTTGCGCGCGCGCGCTGTCCCGTTATGTCTCGTAGGCGCGCTGAGGTAATAATGTTAGACAATTATTCGGTAACTTTACGTCATATAGTAGGTGATTTATATTTCTTAGCATATGTAATTAGTTGCGTGACGTTTAATTAGGTCAGGAAGAAGTAGATGAAATCTGATGTTTTCGTAATTTCGGAAAGTTGTGACAGGAAAACGGCTCGCGCGCTAAAGCTAACCTTGCTAATCTCTCCGGTCACTCAGTTTTATAACTTACGTGTATTAAAAACATCCGGTTTTAAACTTTTAATTTCTCAGGGAGTCTCCCAGCCCCTTTCCTTTTAATTCGCAGTTTACTTTGAGCTGAAGTTAAACATGATGAGCGGTGTGTTTGAATAGATGACGTTTTCCCTCCTTCCAAGCGATTTGTTAAAGGAGCAGTGTGTGGTGGGGGATTCTTCTTCTTCTGCATCACCTTAAAGTTAGACAATCTCACAACAGTGTCACGATAATCTGGTTTGTATTTATTGTAAAATGTGATAATGCAGCCTTTTATTTTATTTTTATTTATTTATTTATTTATTTATTATTTATTTTACTTTATTTATGCGCGCGCATAGTGCAAAGTTTCAAAATACAACCTCGAGACTATCATCATCATCACCATCATCTGCTTGAGAAAGTGAAAAGCTCTTGTTAAGGCTCTGAAGCTCCACCCTCTTCCTGCTTCACACCAGATCTGATGAGATGATGGAGTATGAAGTCTGTTTTGTATCTGTTTACACCCTGGAGTCATTACACGGGTCCTGGGTGTGCAGTTTCATGAACACGGAAGGATGGAAATGTCTGTACTGGTGTGTTACATGTCTCTGTTCATCAGAGAAAGAGAGAGTACAGGATCGAGGGTGTAAAAATGTGTCTATTTCTTAAAATAACCCCTGTGATCTTGGACAGTGAGTGTGGACACACACACACAAAACACACCTGTTTGTCATTCAGGTGATTCCTAAAAGTAAAACATGTTAGAGTCAGAGCAAACACCTTAAAACTTGTATGAACCTCAGATAATTGGTTATTTGTACATCTCAAAGGTACGGCCCATGCTTTGATTGTTTGAGGAATACTGGTACTGCGCAGGCGTTTATTAAGCGGCTGTTGTCCCGTGTGCTGCAGATAGAGATGCCACCTGTGCGGTTTCAGGCTGGAGACATGGTGATGGGCCGCTGGCCCGGCAGTAACCTCTACTACGAGGTCAAGGTGCTGAGGTACTCGGCCGATACTCAGCTGTACACCGTCATCTACAAAGATGGCACGGAACTAGAGCTGAAGGATGCGGATATCAAGGTATGACCTGTACATTCACTTATACCTGCTTCTTATTAGTGCTTTGCAGTTGCACCACAGTATTGACCTGTGCAATTATTTAATAGAAGCACAAAAGGCTGCAGGTTATTACGAGTGATGTCAGGAATTTATGTAGAGTTTAAAAAGAGGTGATAGATAAATATTGACAAACGTCCTTTTAATGAGATCATTTGTACTGTTATTTCCCGTTAGCCTTGTTAAGTGCAAATTAATTAATACATGGAATGTTACTTTTTAATTACGTATCGTAGTTTAAATCGCCATCACGATATGTTTCAGAATAATCGCAGTGTTATTTATTTATTTTTATTATTAAATTGTGCAGGTTCGTACTTTTCATTATACTTAAAAATGACACAAGGTCATGTATAAATACTGGACTGGTTAATTTAGCTACAAAACTGCATAATAATCTTTTATAGTTTATGGCAGCATGTGTAACATCGCTTGTTGTGTTTGCAGAGTCTGACCGGGTTCAGACAGGGCTCCGGCCGCTCTCGGTCCCGCTCTCGCTCCCGTTCTCCAGCTCGCACACGTCGAAGTCGCTCGCGCTCTCCAGCAAGAACATCTCGTCGCTCCTCGTCTCACACCACTGAGACACGCAGAGACAAACTGAAGGACGTGCTGGAGGTGCGCCTCACACCTGTGGTAAGAACACCTGTTTGCTCTGAGTTTGTGGTGAGGGTGGGTTTTGTTTGTTTAGTGACCGTTTTTTTTTTTTTTTCTTTGTTATCTTTTTATAAATATTTGTGCTAGTAAGAAATTGGACTTGTATGTTTAAAAAAAATATATATATATTTATTTCTCCTGTTGTGTTACTTTTGAGGCACACCTGTTAAAAGTTTAATATATTATACATTTTTTAATATATTAAAATTTATTTATTTATTTATTTATTTGGGTTTGACCTAAGACGTCTCTCTCACGTGTCCCCCTTGTTTTAGCCGATGTCCTTGGTGAACAATAGCAACAAGGAGCATGAAATGAAGGAGGAGAATGACACGACTGAAAAAGCTGTTAAGGTGAGGATTTAGCCTGTTCGTGAATGACAGGATGATAAATAAAGTACACATCCTTTACTGACATTTCAGTCTCATAAACGGAGAGACTGATGTCTGAGTCTGGGCTGGCTGTTGGGGAAACATGGGTCATTGCTGGATTACAAAAACAGATGTTTGCTCACTACCTAGCTTGGTTTAATCTGTCTCCTCTATTTTGAATTATGTCAAGATTTATAATTAAAACAGGTTTGGGGATTATTTTATTATTCTCTGGTTTTCTCTATAGCGATACAGAAAACTGATATTAGATACAGAAGGATCTCAATATGCCACAACTCATTAAGTGTGTATGTGATCTGTTTAGAATGCAACAAATAAAATAGTGCAATAAAATATTGCACAATATTTAATTTCACTGCTATTTGCACACAATGTTTTTAAATCATTGCTGCTACTTGCTGCTATGTCAACGTTTACTGTTTCTCTTCCCACTACCTCAACTCCTACCTCATCACTAGAAAAAAAAAAAAAAGTACTGTAACGTGTTATGATGTTCTGTAGCTCTTTGTTTGCACATTTGCACGTGCACTTTGTTGTATGCTGTCTATTGTTGTCTCTTTTTTTGTATAGAGATAGATAGTTTTAGGTTGTGTTAAAATGTAAATCTGTCATATCTGACCTAGTCAGCTAATTAGATCTCTTAGCTACTGTAGCTGGTTCCGGTAAAGTGTATGTGTGTATGCATATATGTAGCACCTTGGTCCTGGAGGAACATTGTTTCATTTCACTGTGTACTGAACTGCATATGGTTGGAATGACAATAAAAGCCTACTTGACTTGACTTGAATATCATTACACATGGTAGGCTTTTCCTGTTGTGAGTTTGGGTGGGTGGCGGCATGGTAGTGGTTAGCACTGTCGCCTTGCACCTCCAGGGTCCGGGTTCGATTCCCGTCTCTGTGTGCATGGAGTTTGCATGTTCTCCCCGTGCTTGGTGGGTTTCCTCCAAGTACTCCGGTTTCCTTCCACAGTCTAAAGACCTGTAGATTAGGCTAACTGACGTTCCCAAATTGTTCATAGTGTGTGAATGGGTGTGTGTGTATGTGTGTGTGCCCTGCGATGGATTGGCACCCTGTTCAGTGTGTTACCCTGCCTCCTGCCCAAAGTCTCCTGGGATAGGCTCCAGGTCCCCGCGAACCTGATTACAGGATAAAGCGGTATAGAAGATGAGTGAGTAAGTGAGTGAGTTTGGGTGGTGTGGTGTGTCTGAAGCACTGGGTTTCTGTCATCCTCCTGTTAGCATGTTGAGCTCCTATGCCCCTTTTTCACCCAAATGAACTAAGTGCTAGCTCGTGTCTGGTGCTGTTGCCGGTTCAGAGCCTTTTACTTGGCTTTGTTTTTTCCCTGAGCTAGAGAGTTGTCATTATGTCACTGTATATGTCCGTGTACATCTTTACTTTCCCAGCAATGCTAGTGGAAAGCACAACAACAACGGTGAACTTCAACATGGATTTGCAATAGGGCTGGTCTGAATACCATTTTTTAAGCTTCGAGTATTCGGTAGTGATCAACATCGAATATTCGAAGCTTCGGTGGGAGGGGACTGAATATATTCTTATCTCTAATAAAGGCATTTTCTTTGGCATTTTTGTCTTCTCTCTGAGATAAAGTAAATCACGATGTTGGCGTTGCCGCAAGGGCTAGTCATTTAAGCGCGAATGAGAACCGTTTCGCAGGGATCGATGTCACATCTCAAAACGAAAAATCTAACGCCATCCTTCCAAACGAATATTCGAATATTCTGGTCCAGCCCTACTTTGCAAGCAGTTCAACTGACTTTGTAAGTCTACTTTGTTAAAACCATCATGACTAGAAAAGCATTTGAGCTGCTCATTGCATTTTGAGTTAATTTCTTTAAAGATGGTGGTAACAAACTTTTAGTTCCGCTCCCACCCCCCAGCAAAGTGTTGGTGCCGCCATGGGGCCAGTTCTTTGGCTGTCAGAAAACAACACACTGATTTGAATTTGGGCACCGGGTCTGAACTAGCTTCGGAACCACCTTGGTGGGAAAGGGTATCAGAGTCATGTAGCTCTCTGTAACCCAAGATGTGTTTTTGAATCCTCTGAAAGTCTTAGTCATCCTGGTGAATTATTTATTTATTGCCTGAATTAAATCAGGCACAATATAGAAAGTATTTTTGGTAAAGTGTGAATTATTCAGTCCACTTCTCACTTCCTGTCAAAATTACCAGCTTACCATGATGTTGAAATGCTCGTATAAGTCAGACTTTTACTAAAGACAGGAATGGATCACGATACCCAAGTAGTGATTTGATTTGTATTGCGATTCTTTAAGTATTAGGAATTTATAAAAATCCCCATTCAATATATAATATTTTTAAAAAATAATAATAATTTGTTCCTACCTCACAGGCTTCTACTGTTTTAGAGCACACCATTTGTTGGAGTATATATAAGAAGTGCAGCATTTTACTACCTCAAATGCAATAAAAATAAAAATTGATGATCCTGATTAGCATTCAGTATAGTGATGTATGGATCACCACACTTAAGAATTACAATACATCACTGAATTGATTTTCTTCCCATCTCTAATCTTTACATGGATCCTTGTGTGTTTAAAAAAAACTCTGTATGCTGTCCTAATGTTGGAGAATCGTAACGTATTCCCCCCTCACGTAATATAAGCAGCATTTTATGATCAGTGGTATTTATTATGATGCGGTTGGTTGAACACACTGCTCAATACACAGATGCTTCTTATCAAAGTGAATGAGTCCATTATACTCCTTTTAAATTAAGAATCTCCTGTGAAGGTTTATTGATTCTATGATACAAGTTCATGTCTTGTGGTTACATTGTTTTTCTACAGAAGGTAAAGGAGGAACCTGAGAACCAGGTAAGTGGCCGCTACAATCTCCGCCGCAGGAAGGACCAGGGTGAAGAGCGCCCGTTTGAGGCAAAGGGCACAGCATCAGTTGTGTTCCTGGCAGCACCACAGCAGACCAGCAAGACTACTGACCTGGAGTTTGGAGGAAGGATCGGTAAGAGGCCCGTCTTAATATTTTAAGTTTAAACTAGTACAAGGCTACTCTTCTGAGAGTGTCCTGACAGGCAGGTGACCAATTAAAGTAAAAACACTACAGTGTGTGGGTGTGACAAGGACAGTACACTAGAATATTCAGTGGGCGCTGGCTGTTTCACAGACACTCAGATATTTTTTTGTTGCCATCTTTGATCCGAAACTCAGGTCAGCATTTTTCTGCATGCATGCCATGGTAAGAGTGTTAAAGAGGGCATATATAAAATTGCATAAATCCATGGTTCCTTATCAGTTATTGGTTCTGTGTGATTAAGTACCCTGTGTCACTGAGGCTTCATTATTTATATAACTGCTAATTGTAATCCTCACATTAACTGCTTAATTGCACTAAGATTTCCATCAGTCTGGAGGCCGTTTTTGCCTCCATTTACAGTGGAACTTTGGATGTAACTTGGTCTGCAATAGTGTTGCAAGGCAAGCAAAAGTTTTTAATGAATCCTAAGTTGATAAACAAGCGAGGTCTTGACATACAAGTAGTACGCATGCGCTTTGTCTGCCGAGTGTCACATGATCACAACTGAGCCAATTCTTCTTAGTTCTTCTCTCTCGAACTGCGGGATTGTGTTTGTGCGTGTATTCATGAAAGTCTTATTTCAGCCACGATTCTTTTCAAAGGTAAAGTGCAGGTTAATTAGATTTTCTTTTTCACTTTATATTTTGTATTAATTATTTTATATGAATATTTTTCGGTTATGAAATAAATTTCTTATGGGGAAATTCACTTTGAAATACAAGCACGCTCTAGGAACAAATTATGCTCGCAATCCACGGTTTAATTGTATTTATTTATGTTGGAATTTCCATCAGGATCAATACAGTACCTATCTCTTCACTTTTTTCTATAATTGGTACTGCTTATTTGGTGTAGATGTAGTTACAGGTTATATGGTACATCGTTCCCTCGTCTGTTCTGCTTCAGGTGTGTTCTTTTTGCTGTTGCTGCTTCCTGCGGTGGTGCTGGCGCTACTAATTCTCTGTGCCCAGAAGGATTCTAGTCTCCTCAGCTTTCCTCACATGCTTCCCCCACTTGACTCTCTCTGGGACTGGCAGGTTTTTGGCATCACGCTCCTTTGGCTGCTCTTCCAGGCTGTCCTCTCCCTGCTCCCTATTGGCAAGGTATTTCCATACATCACAAGAACAGTGTGACATGGGTCCCAGTCACATGACCAACAACATGACATACACCACCAGCACCATCTCCAATGTATCCTTGCCAATCAGCAATGTGGAACGAAAGCTAACAGGGTGTTTTTTATTTATTTATTTCTATTTGGAGGAATTGTTGAATCATTGCTCCCTTTTTTTTCTATTGAGGTTGCTAATGGAATGCCTTTGAAGAATGGAAAAACATTGAAGTACCGGATTAATGGTGAGATTGATTTGTATTTGTTGGTTTGCTGTAGTTGTTACTGTTATAGATGGGGATTGTATGTTTGTCATGGGGAACCTGGGTGTTGCATCCTGTTCACTCTCTGGTCCTGTGCTCTGTCAGGGTTTTATGCGCTACTCGTCAGCGGTGTAGCAGTAGGTGCTGGCGTATATAACGGCCTGGACCTTGGATACATCCACACTCATTTCCTTCAGTTCTACACCTCCGCCCTGCTCGTCTCCTTCCTTCTCAGCATCTACCTGTTTGTCCGTTCTCGTTCGGCCCCTGACGATGAACGTGCACCAGCTGGCAATTCAGGTAAGTGTGTCCTATAGCTCGTAAACCAGATTTAAACTAAATCTAATTAATGAAAGTATTTTAAACATCTTCCTGTGTAGGTTATGTGCTGTATGATTTCTTTATGGGATGTGAGCTGAATCCCCGCATCAAAGATTTTGACATTAAATTCTTCTGTGAAATGCGCCCAGGACTTATCGGTTGGGTAAGAAACAAAACTCCAACATATGACTTATGGTTTAGATGTTATATACCAAGGAAGCCAAATGAGGCATGTCTGACTTGCAGAACACTTGTCTTGTTTGTACTTGAATGCAAATGATGTTGCTAAAGTTGTGGAATTTTGTTTGTTTCTTTTTTGGTTTGTTTTTAGCTCGTGTTCAACTTTGCCATGTTACACTCTGAGATGAAGCTTCAGAATCTTGACGCCCCCTCCACAGCCATGCTGCTTGTGAATGCCTTCCAGCTGTTTTGGGTTGTTGATGGCCTTTGGCACGAGGTACAGTTCATCTGATACACTTGACATTAGGCAGTGTCATTACATCTTTCCTGAGCTTTTACTTTCATGCACTGTGTCCCATCTGTGCCACATACACACACACACCCTGTGACCCTGTAACACGCCCCATAAACTCCATGTGTCAGATCTGCACAGAGAGCTGGCATTTACATTAAAAAAAAAAAGTCAAGCGTGTAGGCTCCTGAATAGTGCAACAAAAAAATGTTGGAAGTTCAAATCCTAATCCTGTATTTCAGGAGAAACTTCTAACCATGATGGACATAGTGCATGATGGCTTTGGATTTATGCTGGTGTTTGGAGATCTGGCCTGGGTTCCCTTCACTTTCACTTGCCAGTCATACTACCTTGCCAGTCACCCCAGTGACCTCTCAATTTTTTGGATTGTTGCCATCATCCTGTTATACGGTGAGATTTTTAAAATAATTTTTTTAAAGAATATTTATACAGTGCAAATAAACAGCAAATAAAATTTGCACGTTTAAAAAAAAATATGGCTCTTATATTCTTACAGCAACTGGCTACTATGTATTCCGGAAAGCCAACTCTGAGAAATTTGCTTTCAGAAGAAACCCTGGCGATCCTACCTTATCTTGTATGTATTCTTAAAAAAAAAAGTTTTATTCGGTTTATTTGCCAAAATTCTCATGCCTTATAATACACATAAATAACGGGACACTGACTTGTTGCTCATTTGATCAGATCTGAAGACAATTCCAACTGCAACTGGAAAGAGCCTCATCGCATCAGGGCTCTGGGGTTTTGTCCGTCATCCTAATTACCTTGGTGACCTCCTCATGGCTTTGGCGTGGTCCCTAACGTGTGGTAAGCTAATAGATTTAGATTCCTGAAGTACTTTGACATACTTTGAGCTTGATGTTCATCTAATCTTTTTGTTTCTCTCCTCCTGCAGGTTTTAACCACATTATTCCGTATTTCTATCTGATTTACTTGCTCATCCTCCTGGTGCATCGGGAGGCACGGGATGAGCATCAGTGCAGAAAGAAGTATGGCGTGGCGTGGGAGCAGTACTGTCAAGCAGTGCCTTACCGCATCTTCCCCAGGGTGTACTGAGACGTTCGGGGCGTACAACATTTCTTATCGAAAACCTTAATTCTTACAGGAGGAGAGCAGTTGAGGGTCACTGAAAAACTTGGCAGCTATTTGGATCTTGAACACATTGAAAACATTATTTTAATTAGAATAATTTGTAAAAATATTAAAATTTTGCCCTGTTATGAACTCTCCTGTGTATATGAATGTACATATGTTTTTTTATTTTATTTTATTGTAATAGAAGCGATTTCTGCCGTAACTCACTATGAAGTTCTTCCTCTCATGTTTCAGATATTGAAGCCTTTGCCTTTCATCTTTTGCAGTTTCATACAAATGCTTTTGTATATTGTGTTTTATGGGATATATTAATTCATTAATTAATTGTATGTATTCCTTTTATGTCATTTACTTTGTTTTCTGTATAGTGAGAACAGTTATACTTTATTCCAGGACCAGTGCTTTTATCAGAAGAAAATGGGGAAATCCTTGGTCTTGGATTGATTTTAACTTTACTTGCTCTGTGGTATCGATGTTTGTTTGTTTTTAGCCCAATTACTTTGCATATTTTATAATTTGGTCTTCAACAGTAACTTGTACGTCTTTTTTTTTTGTAAGATATATAATGAATGGCACCAAATTGCAATCCCCCCGCTCCTTCCACTATAGCTTTGTGCAAAACAGGAAATAAGTGCACGTTTCCAGTGTCTTTGTGATAATATTGATAAATTAGGCTGAATGTATTTACATTGTAAATATTAATAATTTACTTAGATAATTTATGTTAATTGTAATCTCTTGTGCAGTAATTTGCACAGAAAGAAGAATTTATTTTGTAACTTGTTACTTTTTAAAACGGATTTATCAAAAGACTGGAAACTTTTGTCCTCGGTAGCAAAATCAGTATTTCATGAAATGGGCAGATTATCCGGCATGTATACAGCAAAATTAATCATTTATATACATTTGAAAATTGAATTATTTTTATGGTGTTTTGGTGCTTTGTTTTTAATCTGTTGTTGATCTTTAATTATTGCAGTTTAGTGTCACTGCCACAGAATTTCTTTCCATCAGTAACTTCACCAATTGTCTTTTTTGGTCTGTGGGTAAATGAGCTGTGAGACAACTGCATAATGTTGCATTATAGGATTTGTGAAATGTTCCGTTTGCCTTTCATTGGATGATTAAGAATAATCCAGGGCTGTTTATAGACCACAACAAAAGAACAAACATGGCCGCTAAGTCAGGCCTTGTATTGTATGTTTTTACCAAAAATAAAGTATTTTGTGTTACCTACTTCTTTTATTTTATTAAAACAAAGCTGTCCGGTTCAATCCAAGTGGTGTTGGATGTTCTGTTGAAGTCCTGTTGTGGTCAACTACGACCAACATACAACCGTCTGGTTGTCTATCAGGGCCACCAAATAACACCACTGTATAATGAGTTTAGGTGGCAGGTCCTGTGTGGTGTTTAATGGATGGCCATCCAGGTCATGGCTGGTGAATGATATTACTATTCTCTAAACATACAAACAGAAATGTTTTTTTTTGACGGATGGATTCATGTATCTAAATATATCATATATCTAGCATGGAAATGAAATATCAATTAGTGTTCCAACACATTTGCATGCCTAAAAATGGGTGCCCTGTCCTAAGTTAAGATATAAATATCAGAAAATGAAATCTGATCTGTCGTCTCATGTGTTCTACTACATGCGTCTCATATCCAGAACTTTGCTTCCACTCTATTCTTACAGATGTACAAATAGATTTATAATAATATTTAAACTAGTGTCAATTATGTGAGCAAACATTAAATGCTCTCTGTTTTTTATGTTTATGTTTTAAAATTAAAGATTTATTATTTGGGTCCAATGTCTGCAGCAAGATGGCAGTAGAGATCCATGGAGGACTTCAGTACCGAATGTGAATAATAAAATGATGCATTGGGGCAAATGGAAAAACATTGCAGCAAATTCTTGTTTTTCATTATATTTTAATGCTGCATGACATAATCCCCATCACTACGAGGCTGCTCGTATCGCACAAAGTATTATGTATACATACATGGTGTGTATGTATCAACTCATGAATGTGTGTAAACCTGCATCCAGTGCTTTTTCTTTACCTAAATCCCATAACATACATTTGCATGTTATATTTGGTGCATTTTTATATTAAGCAAGAATACTAAAGTTTACTTAAATTTCATTTCATGCCTTTTGTCAGTGTATTTACACTAAAACTCCGAAAGTACTGTATGTGCAACCCTGGCAATCTCAACCAATTGATTCTGTTGACACAAAAAACACAACTGTAGAGAATATCTTTCTCAACTTTCCCTTACCTGGGACTATGAGGTGCATGACGATGCACAAATCCATCTATATGAAGACATGGTATGTCAAGGTCAGAGTGTAAGATCTCAAATGTCCTGCACAGAGCTCTGACGAAACTCCCACTAAACACCTTTGGGGTGAACTGGAACCCTGGTTGGACAGTGCATAACGTTAAAATAAGGAGACTAATCTACACCTGAATACACATTAGAATGTCACTCATTGACTGCTGGAAGCAGAATGTGAAAGATTGCATTCCTCAGGTTTGAGAAAGGACATGAGTTGAGATGTGATTTGACAGGCGATGTTGTCTTTTCCTCAATTCCTGCCAGTGTTTGAAAGCAGGACTGGCTATCGTTGTCATCATCTATACCACTTTATCCTGTATACAGGGTTGTGGGGGGCATGGATCCTATCCCAGGATACTTAGGGCATGAGGCGTGGTACACCCTGGACAGGGTGCCAGTCCATCACAGACAAGACTTGTCAAGCTTTTCTGCACATGGCCCATACAATGCTAACCGAACAATCAAAGAATGTCAGAAATGTCTGGATACTGTACAATGCTTCTATTGTAGAGAAACTACACACTGCTTTGCTGTCTGGTCAGCACCATGCCTATGAACACTCAATGAGTTTGGATTTGCTTATGCCCAGTGTGCCTTCTGCCCCCTAAATTGATCCGAAATACAATTGTATGATGTCTTTTCATCTTCCCAAATTGTCCCACTTCACTAATGACTTCCTGTAGCTACCCATAATAAATGTAAAACACTAATGCTTGCCTACAAAGCCAAAAATAGACAAGCCTCCACCTGGCAATTATCAAACTCTGCTCTGCACCGCAGAACCTTCATGCTTCTAGCATGGCTCAATTGGATCCACCATCCCTCAAGGTATAAAGAGGTCATGCATCAGGACTCCTCTCTGTACTGGCACCCAGGCGGTAGAATGCTGGTTGGCCAGACAACTGAGCCATTGGCTGAGTTTAAACAAAAGCCGAACCTCTTCACCAAGTACTGAACTGAGCACTACAGTACATAACAAACAGAAGTGTGTGTGTGTGTGTGTGTGTGTGAGATTGTTAGTGTTCTTATCCTCTGAACTGTATGAGCTAGAATATGATTCTGATGGATACAAGGTGAAGTGATATTTCATAAGCTGCAGAATAATCCACATATATTTTGAGCCCATCATGAACTGATCTATGTATTCATTACAAATAGAACTATTCATGCAGTAACACAAATGAGGACTAACTCCAATAAGCTGTAACTTATCCTGTATAGCTCATTTCATATGCTTCTATTTCAATTCTATTTTATTAGCAACCTTGTACATCTTGTAAATTTTCCAACTATAGTTTTTCTATAGGTGGCACAGTGGCTTAGTGGTCAACACTGTTGCCTTGCACCTCCAGGGTGGATTCTCGTCGCATGGAGTTTACATGTTCTCCCTGTGCTTGGCGGGTTTCCTCAGGGTACTCCTGTTTCCTCCCACAGTCCAAAAGACATGCAGATTAGGCTAATTGGCGTTCCTAAACTGCCCATAGTGTGTGAATGTGTGTGTGTATGCCCTGCGATGGATTGGCACTGAAGTTTCCTGAGATAGGCTCCAGGCCCCTGTGGCCCTGTATAAGGATTAGGATTAATATATTTGCATAATTTTGTCTTATGTCATATTTTATTTCTCTATTTGAATTTTTTTCACTGCACATCATAATGTATATGGCTTTGTATAGGACAAATTTAAATTGTTTTATCTTGCATAATATTTCATTGTATTGACAGCAAAGAACAGCATGGTGGGGTAGTGGTTAGCAGTGTGAATCAAACCCTCGACCTCCCCATGCTTTGTGGGTTTCCTCTGGGTAATCTGGTTTCCTTCCAAAGACATGCAAGTTAGGCAAATTCCTCGTAGTGTGTTCCATCATCCCTCATGTTATATCATGTTATAAGCATAATAGAGAATAAGTGAGTGACAGCAAAGAAGGAAAATCACTATCAGCTCCTTCTTCCACATTTTCTTTCTTTTGGACTCAGGCTTAAAGTGATGTGCTTGTCTAAAGATGGTGGTCTTGGAGCCATAATGAAAAACAGATGTGTGTCTCTTTTAGGTATTACATTTCATGTAATGTAGTTTAGTTTCAGTAAATAAGGATACACAGACATACATCTTTATTAGCGCATTGATTTTTATCAGCTGAGTAAAATGTGCATTTGCAGACTAGACTCTGTGAGCAGCGCAGCTTGAGCTGAGAGTCTCACATCTGTGCTGTTCAAAAGACATTTAGATATCGTAGCTGCTGTCATTTTATAACAACATTAAAGTACACCAGATGTGATTTCAGTATAGTGAGCTTTTTTTTGCCATTTAATTAATTTTAATTTGTGTTTTGTTTGGCTTTTTGTGCTTTCAGCCTTTCCAATGCATCCTCAGTCAGAGGTCTGAGCCTTTATCCAACACCGAATGTGCATCAGCTAAGAGTACAGGATGGGAATTGACTTACCTATATTTAATAAAAAAAATATTCAAACACCTTCAGCGTCGAAACATTTTATACCTTATTCTGGAAAACAGCAACTAAAACATCAGCAAACAAAAAATCACCCTACTTCACACAGCCCTATTGATTTCAGTAAAATGATTTAAATAGATATTTTTTCATTTTTTGCACACTTTTTTAAAAAATTAATCTTTATTCACCTCAACAGCATGGTAACTGACTCCCCTCTCTACTCCCCACTTGATTTTCTATTTTTGAACAATACATTTGTTTATTATTGCAACTTCATATGTTTCATGAGCCTCGTTACCTGGAGGCCTCCAGAAAGTATTCACCACCAGTGATTTTTGCTGTATTGCAGATGTAATTTGATTTAAGCATATGAGATTGTAATTTTATTTTCTGCTCAGATCAATGCAATGTTTGACAGAAATAAAAGTAAACAGAATTAAAGATGTCAGCAGAATGATTTGAAAATAATAATCATTTGCAAGTTTTTGGAGCGCTGACCTGCCGATTGGTTCATCAGCACTGATGTCCCTCTGCAAGGCTTTGCCATTCTCACCACTCCTATTCCAAGCACCGGTGGTAGCTTGATATGGGAGGTGTGTCTGGCCTGTGTATGGCTCTATATTTGGTTTGGCTCAAATGGCTCAAACTTATTTTCATCAGATCCAAAATAATTGTTTTCAAAGGCTTCTTTTTGGCCACTTTCCAATGGAAGATCTCTGATGATATCTATAATGCCTCTGCAATGTATTCTGTATTCTGTAGCTGGTCCCTTGGACCCTTCTCTGTGCTTCTTGCCCAAGCTCTCAGTCAATCTGAGTTGTGCCATATTTTTCCACTTTGTTAGTTCACGGTGCTCCTAAAATGGTTCTTCTATGCCTTCTTCTATGGCTTCTTCTATGCCTTCTTCCTTGGTCTTGAAACAGCAAGACTATGCTTAGATATGAAATGAATTTGAATTGAAATTTGTGCGATAGGAAATTAAATACTAATCATATATTTGTTACTCTGCTTATGATGGCCACACAGTACACATGCTCACTGTACAGACTAGTTCAGTGAAGTTGCCAGTGTTCATGTATGCGCATTCCAGTCCACTCTGCTTAGTTCCAAGTTACATCGATGTCGCGCTGACAATCCTTGTTATATTAAAAATTGCTTGACTTTATCTGGACAGATCTCCTATAAAGAAAGAAAGAAAGAAAGAAAGAAAGAAATAAAACCCAAAAAACTATAAAGCTCAGAAAACCATAATAAATGAGACAACATCAGCATTTGGCATGATGATACTTTGAGCACCTTTTAGCCTTTAGGTACAATTCATACAGTTTTATAAGTAAATTAGCTACTAAGCGTTACTGAGCATCCTACAGAACCACCCACAGTTCCTCTGAGGATTTTGACTGGTGCAGCTGCTTCTTCTTTTTTTTTTTGCATGCAAACCCCAGCAGCTTCCATTTAGTTTTTTTTTTTTTTTTTTTTCCATCTGAAAAGTGGTCACTTATATAATATACTGCTTTCTATTGCTGTTCTTTTTCATAATATTTAATTTAATGTTTTTGTACTAACTTAATAATCAAGTCAAAAAAACTGTTTGGCCAAACCTTTTAATTATTGAATTTAGGTCTTTCAGTTATCTTATCCTGCATAGCTGCAAAAGGGGGAACAAATGTATTTAAAATACTTTTGTCCATATAGCGTAAACACTGTAGCATAGTCCACATAGCACATATAATTTACATACAATAATTCTGGCTTCCACAGACTGATTATGTGCTCAGTTTGGTTAAACACAAATTAATTTAAGAAGGTGCCCCTAATAACAACTAGTTATGTGTATAAAATATTCAAACTTCCATTCTATTTAAATTCTTCCATTCAAACCTCACCAACATGGGCAAGACCAAAAAGATGTCAAAGGACAACGGGGACAAGATTGCGGATCTGAATAAGATGAGAGAAATGCACTACAGAACCATCAGAACTACATGGGAGGAGCTTGTGAATGATCTCAAGGCAGTTGGGATCACAGTCACCAAACAAACCATTGGTAACACAATACACTGCCATTCATTCATTCATTCATTCATTCATCTTCTATAATGCTTTATCCTGTATTCAGGGTCGCGGGGGGCCTGGAGCCTATCCCAGGAAGCTTCGGGCACGAGGCAGGGTACATCCTGGACAGGGTCCCAATCCATCGCAGGACAATACACTGCCATGCAAGGAAATAGTTCAGCGCTGCAAGGTCCCCCTCCTCAAGAAGGCACATGTACAGGTTCTTCTGAAGTTTGCCAATGAACAGAGAAGAATCTCAAAACCTTAATCCTATACAAAATTTATGGAGGGAGCTGGAACTTTGAGTTGCCAAGTGACAGTCGAGAAAGCCTGAGTTGTGTGCAAACCTGGTAACCAACTACAAGAAATGTCTTACCTCTGTGCTCGCCAACAAGGGTTTCTAAGTTCCGTTTTGCTTGGAGATCAAATACTTATTTTCCTCATTAAAATGCAAATCAATTTATAACCTTTGTATAGCAAGTAGCTTATTGGTAGCTTATTTTAAATATAGCACATACAGTAACTGTTCATAACATTGCTTTTCTCAACATTTAATATCACTTATGGTGCAGGTTAAACTTCAGTCAGATACCCAAGTACTGTACTGCAAAGATTACTGTAAACAAAATCTGCCTGGACAGACATACAGACAAACAGATATACAGACAGAATTTTTTCTAAGACTGGTCCTCCAATGTATGAAACATAAAGATATCATTGAAAGGACGAGTTCTGATCAATGTACTGACAAAACCTTTTTTTAATTTATATAGATATAAGTTTAAACCAAGCATCAGAATGGGGAAGAAACTGGGTTAAAGTGATTTTGAACATGGTTGTTGGTGCCAGACTGGCTGGTCGGATTATGTCCAGAGCATCTCGTTACAATCTAGGCAGGCTGAAGAGCATCTCTGAACAAACAACACTTCAAAACTTGAAGCAGATGGACTACAGCAGAAGAAGACGACACTGGATGCCACTTCTGTCAAGTAAGAACAGGAAACTGAGGCTACAGGCCACAAATTAAGCAAATACGAATAAATAAGCCCTATTCTAAATTTTATGATATAACAAGAAGAGAAATAATTTCTGGGGGTAATCACTTTCCTGATGTGTGGTATATGTGTGTATATTCAGCTGTGATGTATGAAAATATGTGCTAGTCTAATACACAGCTGGAACCAATTCCTCATGCAATTTCATGAATCATGATTTCATTCATAAATAATTCTCTCTTGTTTTAAGGCAAGTTTTCAAGAGAAGCTAATTCCAAAGTAGTTCATAAGATTAGGATTTTATTTCAAACCTTCAATCTGTAAAATTACTACTTTATAATAAAAGTTATTTATTAATCCTTGATTTCTGAGGAACACACCCTCACTGATGTCTGGTTTTATAAGGAAAAATGTGTTGCTACTGACAACAGAAGCAGTTGTAGTTTGTGTCTACATTCTATAATGTCCTGTTGTCTTCTACCACTCTTCATATGACTACCCCTTCAGGTCAGTCACAAACCACAGCCATGCTGTGCCACTCATTTCGATGTAAGCAACAGATAAGCCAAACCATTAGCTTGGTAAATAAACATCAACAACAAACACAACAACAACTAATTTAAATTTAAGCAATAGAGGTGCAAAGACCATCATAATGATAAACAGTAACCGCGAAGGAGCCACAGATGGATAAAAAGTGTTAGCTCGTATTGCTGAGGCGGAGCTGATTGCTCATTACACCTGTCACTAGCATTGGGGATGAGAGGATGTGTGTACTGAGTTCTTGCTGTTTCTTTTCATTAACTGTAATGCTCTATTACCCACATTCTTTACACCTTATAATTATAATAGTAAGATCAGAGACTGCATGCAGACCCACTGGACTAAAATGGCCACGGAAATATGATGTTCTTTGAGCTGAAATGTGTACGAGCTGAAATGGATAATACCCGTTTTTCTTATTTGTGCTCCAGTTACACCAGAGTGTCAGTTTTCTCACCTTGTCTCTCTAAAGGTGGAACTCTGCCATAATGTGCCAGTGTAATTTTTCTCCAGTCACTGTGAGTTTACAGATGTCCTGTGCTAGGAATAAAACATTAACACATTACTGTTAACATTACTGTGTAACACATTACTGCTGTGTAGACTGCATGGCTAAACTGCCACACTTTCTAGTGGAGGAAGTTGCAAGGCACAAGCAGAAGAGAAGCAAGGGACTCGGCTAGAGCACGAGTGGAAAGGTTTGATCTAACTAATAACCTCCTGTCGTTACAGTAACGCTGTGATGTATTTCTGTATTGATAGAGTATTTTTGTTTTTAGTATTTTGGAGTATTTATGGAAGTACTACAGGAATGTCTTTTATATTTTTTTTATTTCCCTAAATTACTCAATAATGATTCAACAAACTTAAAATTAGATAATTTCTCTGTCTATATTTTCAGGAATATGAAACTTTTTGGAGTATTTGCAGTTCTGTGGCTATGGATAGTGGAAGCCTTAGAAAATTGTCCAGATGCTTGCACATGTAGCCAGAAAAAGAACATAGAGGGAACAGAAGTTAACTGCTATAGACAACAACTGCAACATTTTCCATTAACATTCCCACTGGATGCGTGGATATTAAAAATGGGTGAGCAAACCTGATTTAATTTCCTAAATGGATTTGAAATATGTTGAGACAGGATTCATAAATATATAGTTTTCAAAATAAAACAAAGGACAACGTTTTATGAGTAGAAACTGGTTGGCAAATCTTGACCAATGACCTTTATTAAAGCGAGTTTTAATAATTCACGTCTAATAATTCACTATTTTTTTCACCTTTGTAATCTTTTACTTTTAGTTCTGATTAACGTATTGAACAGAGTGATGCAATTATAAGGGAAGAAATGTTTTATAGCCTTACTATCTTTTCATAGGTCAAAACCTAATCCAGGAAGTTCCAGCGAACATCCTAAGTTCTCTCCCCAAACTTGAGAGTGTAACCTTGGAACGCAACTCAATTAAATCTATACATCCCCAAGCTTTTTCTGGAGCCAGAAGACTGAGGCTTCTGAACCTGAATGGAAATCAGATAACTACTCTCCCCACAAAGGGTTTTAAAGACCTTCTCAACCTCCGTTTTCTCTTGTTAGGCCAAAATCAGATTAGCACTGTAAAATCTGAAATATTCTTCGGCATGAGAAATCTGTCAGATCTAGACCTTCCCATGAACTCTCTTACTACACTTTCACCTAATGCCTTCAAACCGCTTATTGCTCTCAAAGTTCTGGACCTTGCCTTAAACCATATCCAAAAAATCTCTCCAAAAGCTTTCTCTGGACTTGAAGAGTTACTCTTTCTAAATCTGGATAACAACAGGCTGAAGAACATACAGGCTGGGGTTTTCAAGACTTTAAACAATCTAGAGATGTTGGTGCTTGATAATAATCTTCTTTCCACATTAAGTTCATCCATGTTCGAGGGACTGTCAAACCTCCAGGAGCTTTATGTGAGGAAAAACAGGATTAGTAGCCTGCCAGCTGATGTTTTCCGCAATACACCCAAACTTACACATGTGGCCCTAAGTGGGAATCAACTTCAAACAATTGATGGAAATATGTTGGCCAATGTACAAGGTAAGAGTTTGACTAATTATTAGTATTTTACTGTACACAAATACATTCCTTAACCATTTAACATTCTGATAAACCTTTTGGAAGAAAACATCTTGAGTTACTATATGTTATTAAAAATGTGAATAACTTATCAGAACCATCTCTACCACTCAGTTGAGATATGCCATGCAAAAAAGATCCACTAAATGTCCCTATGTCTAAATAGAATGCCATTTCTCCACGTATAGGCAAAGAGTCCAAGGCCCCCACCCAGCCTCCAAACTCCCCTGGTCCTAATCAGATTGTTGTTTAATTTCAACACTGGCACACCTCCTTCTGCTTTATTAGGTAGTGATGAGGTGATCACCTGAATCAAATATTATTTATTGAAGAAAAATATAACACTGCTGTGATCATCATTGTAGATGGCAAAAGGTTGGATTAGTAGTAGTAGCAGTAGTAGTAGTAGTAGTAGTAGTAGTAGTAGTAATAGTAGTGGTAGTAGTAAGGTTAGTAGTACCTCAAACTAAATAAATAATTAAAGATAAATATTTTTTTGAATTGAGGAAAAGGTTTCAATCATGGATTTACTGGCACAGGTCAACTGCACACCATTGGGACAGCAAAACTACAGACTGGCAGAGGGTGCAAATCAACCTCTACTGACAGGGATGACCATGAACTCAATTGGATGTCACTCAACTGTAGGATGAGTAGGATGACATCAAGTGACATTCAGTGGCAAACTGAAGCTGGGAGTTTTTCCTTGCCATAGTCACCCACGGCTTGCTCACCACTATCTAACCATTTTTATTCATACACAATCACATTTCATACTAATTTTCATAATTTTCTTTTGACTGTATAAAGCTACTTTGCGACAATGACCATTGTTGAAAGCGTTATACAAATAAAATTTAACTAAATTGAATTGAATAATGCGGAAACAAGCCAGAAAAAAAGCACTTCATCAATAGAAGCAAATAAGAGGCAGGCTAAGGGTTGCAATGACCACTCTGTACTGTAGAGAACTAAAATAAGGTCATCTCGGATTAGTAAAATTTTTAGCTTTGGGAAACACCCGAAGAAAGAGACCTGGAGAGACCTACAAGCATAGTGTCTTGCACCAACTGTGAAATGTGGAGGAGGATTAGGGATGACCTGGGGGTGCTTCAGCAAAGCTGGAATTGTATAGATGTGTCTTTGTGAAGGGCACATGAACAAAGTAATGTACAAGGTTATCCTGAAAGAACACTTACACCATTCTGCTCTGACTATGTTCACCAACTCTAAGGATTGGCTTCTCCAACTAAAATAACAATGCTTCATGCCACACCGACAGGTCAATCAAATTTGTTGCTGGAGGATCAAAACCCTATCATGGCCAGCCTGATCTCCAAATCTGAATCTCATTAAAAACTTCTGGAATGTATTGAAGAAGATGGAGGGTCACCAAACAAAGATGAGCTGCCTGAATTTTTGTGTCAACAGTGGCATAAAATTACCCAACAGCAATGTGAAAGATTTGTGGAGAGCATGACAATATGTTTTTGCATCATTCAAGAGTTGCAAACACAATAAATTAGAATATTATGTAAAATTATTTTTTTTTCCAGAATTTAATTTATTACACAAAAAATATTTCAAGCCCTTTTTTGTTTCAATGTTGATGATTATGGCTTAAAAGGCCAGGACAATAAGTTCCAGTTCCTCAAAATATACTTATTCATCTTATCCCAGTTTCTTAGTTTTAGGGGTAGCTTGTCCAGGGGTAGCTTGATATTGGGAACAGTTGTAGACCATTTCCTGAAGATGTTGTTGTGTGGTGGTTCTTGATGCGCTGACTCCAACCACATTCCATAACTTGTGAAGCTTTCCCAAGGTCTCTCAACTTTTGTCTGCAATTTGTGCTGCATTGACTTTTCTGCCAATTCACTTTATATGTGATGAATCTAGAATATATGAACATTTTTCTTCTTGAATTAAATTTCAGGGTGGAAAATCCATGATATTCTTTTTTATTGACATGCACTGTATATTAATAAAGTAAGGTTGTAAAATGTTTAAGCTTCAGAGCTCTCAAAAACTTCTCTTTGTCTTCCAGAAATCATCCGAAAGATTACTATTACAATGAAAAGTTGTTTAAAGGCTCTAGGTCTGCATTTACTGTGTCCTCTCAGTGAAAACACATCTTCATAAAGGTATTGTTCTCTTCACCACTGTAGGACTGATGCATGTCTATCTACACGACAACCCATGGAAATGTGACTGCAACATCAACTCTTTGGTGCAGTATATAGATCAAAAGCAAGTGAATCGGACTCCTCTGGAGAAATTGTGGTGTGTTAGCCCAGAGGAACACCGTGGCAAATCTATGCACAAACTGAAATCTGAGGGCCTTCTCTGTAATGCCTAGTCGGCGTCAGTCTCATCTCATATCATGATAGTATACTGTAAATGTATGAGGCTTTGCATAATTGAAAGGTAAAACCTTACATAATTGCAAGCACAAAGACTTTGACAAGACAATGATAGGGAATCTGTTGCTACGGATAATTGCTATTATTTCTTTCCCACACAAGCCTGTTATTTTTAGACCATCTAGAGGTGCATATTACTACAGCATATGCTCATTTCTGTTAGTGCAAATCTTTTGTTTTTCATACAATCTTTTTCAAATAATTGCTGGTTATTTTTCATATTTTAGTAACACTTTTTTTTTTTTCTCTAATGAAGCTAGAAGCTAACTCCTTTTTGTCTTATCTTATCTGTATTCTAAATATACCTTCTTCAAGGATGGTATTATATGTAAGTAAATGTAAGTATAGATCATTAATAAAAAATATTTAAGGAAATTATACCTATTTTAAATGA
Organism: Clarias buthupogon; assembly: GCA_030014345.1. Classification (NCBI taxonomy): domain Eukaryota; kingdom Metazoa; phylum Chordata; class Actinopteri; order Siluriformes; family Clariidae; genus Clarias; species Clarias buthupogon. The sequence goes on from JAQMYK010000016.1 coordinate 993,586, forward strand.
CTCAATTCTTTGTTAGACAGGAATCTATGACATTGTACTAATCAGATAACAGTATATGCATCATTATATTCTTGTTTATTAACTTATCATGGAAATATAGTATGCACAGTATGTATAAATGTAAATTCTACAGTTTTGCTATCACCACAGGAAAAAATATAAGTAGCTAGCACTAACTGAGACTAATAGTCTCCTTGCAGTTTTTTTTATGAGGCAGTCCCCAGTGCTTGCGGGCAAACTGTAAACTCCCACCACCACCTGAGAAAGAATTCCTCATCAGATTGTTACAGCTAAAAAGCTCCCACTGAAATCGTCGTCCTACATCCAAATTCCACCAGGTTGCTGAGGCAGCAGACTGCGACTCTGTGATGGGATTTAAAATTCTGGGGAACTGCTGCAGCCTAGCGTTTTTACTGCAGACACATTTATATGTTTTTTTAGCAATAATGATGCACTTCTCATGTTTAATAAGGCCAAATTGACAGAACTGTGCAGTTAATGATTTGCCGTTTAGCATCTGGACAGTATACAGTCTCGGAAAAAGGAAAGTACACCCTTCTTTAGTTTGATGATTTTATAAATCCAACAAACACCAAACACGTTTCTATATGCAGTTATTATATATATATATATATATATATATATATATAGTATATATTAATTGATTTTTTTTTAATGATTGAGTCATCAAAAAGTGGCCAAGTGGAGGAAAATTACAGTACGTGCATACACCATACACACTTCATACTTCAACAGTAATTAAGAAAGTAATTAACACCCAGGTGTTATTCATGAAATGTATAAAATAACTAGTCATTAAGAAATATTAATATGCCTATGAAAGCTGAACTAGAAATTGTAGAGCACTCAGGTATGTGCCTACAGCCCTGACCTCCAAGAAGAAACTGTTACTGCTCCTTAATCTGGGAAGGGCTATAAGTCCATCTCCTAACAATCTGACTTCCATCTGAAGACAGTTACATCTCCCAAGGAGTTGGCAATTATTTAGGGCTACATCTAACAAAGACTGAACAATTATAGAGTTCATGAAAAAATAGCCAATATCTTCTCTTAAAATAAAGTATGGCTTGGGTTTACACATCAGAATAAAAAAAATAAATAAATACAGTATGGAACAATAGCATTTGTACATATGAGACAGAGGTTTGGTCATCATGGATAACGTCATTTTTATTTTTAGCCAAAAACAGTGCTGTCCATGATGAACAAACAACCCCATATCAACCCTGTGGTGGAGTGTGGTGGTGCAGGGCTGATGATGTGGGTGTGTTCTGAACTCTGAATACCTGAATACACCCGTGACAAATGTGAAGCCAACCTGCAGTTTAAACTGGGCTGAAATCACGTCATGCTACAGGACAAAGAATTACCCACAGCAGCAAACCAACATCTGAATAGCTAAAGAAGAAAAAGAAGGTGCTATAGTCCAAGTGCATAACTCAACCACACTGGAATGCTGTGGTGGGATCTTACGAGAGCTGAGTATAAACAAAAGCTCTCAAAACATCATGCTACTAAAACAATGTTGTAAAGAATCTCTCCAAAACCATGTGAGAGGCTGATAAACTCTTACAGAAAAAATTTGCAATAAATTGTGTTTTATTTTCCCATGACTGTATAACATGATTATTAATAGGAATAGCGAATAAGCTTCATACCTAGTTTATTCAAAATAGTTCTTGTCATAGTTTCATAATCTACATGTTACAGTCCAAGTACAAACAGTGTGTGTGGTGACTGTGATATAACACACCATGCACCATGCTGTGATACTAAAATAATCCATGCCAGGATAATGTGTTTCAACTTCAAAGTGGATTATTTTTGTAGAACAGCACAGTCCCGTGTGTCTTAGTCCTCATATAGCACAGTGATTTGCCAAGAATTACCATTTTTAATTTATTTAAAAACATAATTTAAAAAAAAACTGTTTAATTCAATTCATGGATATTGTCACAAAGCAACTTTTCAGAAATCTATGAAAGCATTTACATATAATAGTATACGTAGTTTGTTCCTGAAACTACTTATTTAGTGGTAAAATCTCAATTAGCAAGTTAGGTTTTTACAGGGGTTTACAGAATAGTGTTATATTTAATTACTTATGATTTGTTGCTATAACAAGAAACACATTGAACTGTGTCATCTGTCCCATTTTTTTATTTGTCAACTTAACCGCCTAATGCTTATAACGTTGAAAAATTTTGTTAATATTTGTATTTTTCTGTAATGATAACACGCCGACTGAGTTGTCCCTGATCAACTGCGCTACAACTCACTTCCAACAAGTGTAGCTCATAATCTACCAAAATACAATTCAGCTCTGAAGAGAAGCCTGTCTCTGATTAAGATGCTTTTCCATCTGAAAAGTTAACACATTCTTCTTTGAACCGATATAGTGCAAGAAAAAAACTCCACTTAGGCTGAAGGTCATAACAGCGTATGTATTTACTGAAACACATCTTTTACAAGAACTATAATTCATACTCAGGACTCTATAAGATACAAAAGGTCAGTAAGTCACTACAGATGAGTAAACCATAAAACACTTTCTTACTGTTGTACTGATTTTAAAATAGACTGTTTTATTGCAAACAGTAGTGATTTTCACATTGGCTGCATAACTTTTACACCAACGCAGCTAACCCACATGACTGTGTATGGGTCTGCTTTCTATATTCTGTGTCCAAGCCTTTCTTACAGATGATGGAGAACGATGGACAAAATATTATCATTATATCCAGGCATAGATGCCAGCAGTATAATTATGTGAAATAAATTTGCCCTGCAGAGAGCACACAGTGAAGCATGGCTGATGAGGTGGCTGGTCATAGACATAATGAGATTTTTTAAATTATTTTTTTTAATTGCGAGTTTAGTTATTTTAGACTGGAGGAGTAACAGCTCAGCTTTCACATGCATAATCTAGTTTTTATTCACAGGGCTTTTTCTCCAAATGCATCATTAGATAACACTAATGAATACTCTTTTATTAACACCCTAAAGTATCACAAATCTATTGTCATGTAATAAAGTTAACACACATTAATAGCATATATCTCTGTTGTGTCGAAATTACAAAAAAAAGTCTTAGAAAGAAACATTAAAGTGTTTTGTAAACATATAAACAAGTAAACAAGTTTATAAGTAATAAAAGAGAAAAAATATAGTGAAATTAGCAGAGAAGAAATATAATAATATCCAGAGATTGCAAGGTCGATTCCCAGGAGATGCTGTAACCTCTCGCAGCCGGAGGTCTAGAGAGAGCTCTCTCAAAGGGGAGGGATGAGAGGTACTTAGTGCTCACACATTAATCACGGCTCTACAGCCAATCAGGAGCGCCTGTGAGCTCACACAAGCGGAAGGAGCAGATAGCGCTGTCATCCGAGTGTGTTACGTCACCCCCAACGATGCGTGAGCGTGCAGTTCGAAAAGATGCGGTCGACTGGTGTCACGTGGTTCGGAGGAAACATGTGATGGTCTTTGGCCTTCCCGACTGAATAGTAGTAGTAGCCTTAATGTGGGAGCCACCTAGTGATGGAGAGGAGTTGGATACGACTAAATTGGGGAGAAAATCTGGGGGGAAAAAGGTTTATAAAGTGGAGTTTGCATGTTCTCCCCATGCTTAGTAGGTTTCCTCCAGGTTGTCTGGTTTCGGGTTACAGTAGGTGTTAATTTACAGGTTAGGATTAAGCATTTATTTCAGGGTTAGAGATATGTTTCTGGTTTGTCTAGGATTAGGGCTGGGTTAGGAATCAGGAGGCGTTATGGTTAGGCCTTGTTTTTTTCTGTGCAAGATTGTGCCACGTGGTATATTGTGTAGGTTTTTTTTGGTTTAGATTCTGCTGTGTTTCAGGCTGATGTCTCCTCATGGATGGCCCGTTGCCGATTAAATCCCAGCTAGACTGACCAGCCATTTGTATATCCAAGACCCCATATGCAAGATATTAAGACGTGCCAGGAGAACCTGTAGATCACACCTACAACACATGAATTTGGTCAAGTTCAGAGACCAAAACATTTTCCCTTTTAGCAGTTTAGGAGTTAAGATCTGCTTAATTAATTTATAGGTTTGAGCAAATTGTATGTTACATACTGAAGATTGGAAAACATGGCTTCTTCCAATTTATTCCAATCTTCACCTGTTTATTTTTTGTCATCCTAAGATTCATGCTCTTGGCTGATGGGGAACGTCTTTTGATCTTTTACCTTTGTGACCCATCTGCCTCAATATTTGACATGTGTTTTGTATTATGATATGCTTTTCTTTTTAAGATGGTTGGAAAGAGTGGTTCTTTGAGTTACCATACCATTCCTGCCAGCTTGAACAAATGTGACCATTCTCCTTTAATCTCATGAAGGTGCTCCTGCCTGAAGAGTAGCCTCTGACTTGATGATTTGGGTTTCTCACACTATTCTGTGTAAACTCTAGAGGTTCTGAATTAGGAAATGGAATGGGTGATTTTGTCCAGTCTTCACTTAAGCATTAATGTGTGTTCAGCTGGCAAAACAACAAAGACACAACACTGCCAAAAAAAAGTCACCACTTGAATTTAGCTAAGCAAATAGTTAAGAGCCTTCCACTGGATAATTCCTGCAGTGATCAATATGGTTCAGCAGAAACAAGTTCTTTAACCCTAAGTGATGCAGTGAGTAGCTTCTCATTTCTTAAACAACCTCATAAGAAGACATATCCTATGCTCTTCGTGAAGATGTTACTCTGTTTCAGAAGGGTCAAATGACTGTCCTGCATCAAGCAAAGAAAACAACTAAGGAGGTTGCTGACACTTCTAAAATTGGGTTAATAACTATTATTAAAACCTGGAAGTATAGTGGTGACCGATCATCTTAGGTAGAAATGTGGTTGGAAAAAACATGCTGAATAAGAATGATGGGAGACCATTTAAGCATTTAGTGAAATCAAGTAGTTAAAAACAACAATAGAGCTCACGGCTAGGTTTAATAGTGAAATTAAGTCTATTTCCAGATGCACAATATGAAGAGAACTGCAGATACATAATAGCAGTACCGCCGCTCCCTATACGCAGAGTACGCAGTCTGCGTAGGGCACCAACTCCCAGTGGGGCACCATCCCAGCTGCTCAAAAAATCGTTTTTATATATTATAATAATAAATTAATATTAATAATATATACATATACAAATAAACAACAATATAAACGTTTATATTGCATTTTACGGTGAACGCATAGTAGGCTAAGCACACGTGATGACGCGCGCGCCCTCAACTCTGTTACGGCTGCCTATTTGGCCAAAAATGATAATAATTGAACAATATGCCTGGTCCTGGTCCTGGAAAAAGACATCAACAGTCCGGCCCTGAGAAACGAAAGAAAAAAGAGCCCAAGATGAAGCCTGTGTATCACTTTCAGGTACGTTCATAATCCTGTGAAACTTTATTTTATTCTGTCGACGTTAATAATGTGTTTTAATGTCGG
>JAQMYK010000016.1:1075597-1089631 GCA_030014345.1 Clarias buthupogon
TGAGCCAATGGGAAAACCCCATTGCCCACCTTGCCACATATATATTATACCTTATATTATAGCTAGATACAGTATTCTGTGAATTTTTTTTAGCTTTGTCTTTACAAGACTTCTCCTGTTCTCTTTAACCAGAAGCAGCTTTCGCAGTGACATTCGGTCAGGTCTGTGCTCTAAACATTGAATTTCAAAAGGACTGGATGTACACCTGTGAAGTCATCCAAAATTATTATTATTATTATTTTAATTATTATTATTTTGTGTCTGACACATTGGGGGAAAAATGTTCATCTTTGCCTTTTTAAAAAAATGGTTATGATATTGTGATATAAAAGAATCAGTAAGAGACTGATAAGTATCTGGTGTTATCCAGGTATTTTATAGAACTTTAAACAATATAGAATGTGTATTCTCTTATTATATGCAGATCACTGTTTAAACATTGACTAGTTTTTTGAGTAGATGTAATATTGGACTAAGTTAACCCGTGAGAAATATAATTAATTGAGCCCACAACCAATACTACTTAAGCTGACTTAAATATTCGAATTGTTGAAAGTTGAGTCAACTTAAGATTTTGAACTGGGTTTGAACTACATTGTGTCAACTAAACAGCCATTTGAAATATTTAGTTTGGCCAGCAAATTCCTCTAAAAGTTGTGCAACTTGTTACTAAACATTTTTACATTGAGATGCCCTATTTTTTTTTTTTTTTTTACAGTGCAAATACAATTTAAAATGTTTGGGATATTGTTTTAAATGTTGTTTTAAATGTAAATTAATACAATCAATATTTAATGTTACATATAAGCAAATAGTTAATTTTAAACCTAATCCCCCTCTCTTCTACAAAGTATAAATAGATCAAAAATATAAATAAATCTAAGAATACAGTGCCATGCATAAATATTCATACCCCTTAAATTTTTCACATTTTGTCACGTTACAACCACAAACGTAAATGTATTTTTATTGGGATTTTATGTCATAGACCAACACAAAGTGTTGCATAATTGTGAATTGAAGGATAATGCTAAATGTTTTAAAAAATGTACAAATAAAAATCAGAAAAGTGTGCCGTGCATTTGCCTTCTTCACTTTGATACCTCTAATTACCAGTCAAACCAATTACTTTCAGAAGTCATCTAATTAATAAATAGAGTCCAGCTGTGTGTAATTTAATCTCAGGATAAATATAGCTGTTTCCATGAAGCCCTCAAAGGTTTGTTAGAGAACATTAGTGAACAAACAGCATCATGAACACACCAGACAGGTCAGGGATAAAGTTGTGGAGAAGTTTAAAGAAGGGTTAGGTCATAAAAGAAATATCCCAAGTTTTGATATCCCAATCTCATGGAGCACTGTTCATCCGAAAATGGAAAGAGAATGGCACAACACTTTAAAAACTGCAAACCTAACAAGACATGGCCTTCCACCTAAACCGACAGACTGGGCAAAGAGAGCATTAATTAGAGAAGCAGCCAAGAGGCCTGTGGTAACTCTTCAGAGATCCACAGCTCAAGCGGGAGAATCTGTCCACAGGACATCTGTTAAACAAAACCACAAATTTGGTCTTCGAATTTGGCATGAGGCCGCAGCGCATGTACTGAAGATATCACAGCCTTGCTACAGTACTGTATATCAAGCAGTACAGCAAGACCTGTGATACTGCTTTTATACACAATCTCCACAAAACCCTTTTAATATCAAAAGTTTATGATTTTTTATTTTTTTTTAATGTAACCAGTTATTTTGCTCTACCAAAACATATCCTTCTGCGACTGGTGGAGCTGGAGAATGACAGTTAGCATCCAACAGTTAGTGTAAAAGTACTATACGGACAAAAGTACTGTATTTGGCCAAACCTGCAATGACATTGTATCCAAATGCATATACTTACGATAAAAGGTTCCACTCCTCTTGGAAGGCTGTCCACAAGATTTTGGAGTGTTTCTCTGGGAATTCGTGCTTATTCATTCTGTGGAGCATTTATGAAGTCAGGCACGGATGTTGGATGTGAAGGCCTGGCAGTTCCAGTTCATCCCAAAGGTGCTCGATGCGGTTGATGTCTTTATAGTCCTTGTTTTGTGCACTGGGACACAGTCATGTTGGAACAGAAAAGGGCCTTCCCCAAACTGTTGGCACAAAGTTGGAAGCATAGCATTGTGCAAGAAATTTCGCAAGAAAAAAAATTGCAAAGCAATTTCTGCATACTGTATGAGTGACCAAACTAAGCCAAACTGAATGCTAAGTTGCATCCAGGAACCGTTCAAGACTTGTTGGCATTGGTTGAGTAAAGAGAATTTTTTTCATGTTTGCATTTTGTGCAAGATTTAGTGAAGGCATAGCACCATGGGTCCCAAGAATGTTAGCAAGGACTGTAGCAAGAAGAAAAGAGAGCAACTTTCAGTTCCGATTTTTAAAGCAGCCGCTGACAAGAGTAATCAAAAATTTATGTTAAGTGAGGTTTAATGTCTATTTATTTCATATTTTACTTAATTTCCATGTTGTTCTAAATATTTTTATGTGCACAAATATAATTATAGTTTTGGAAATCAGTAGTATTGTAATAAATATTGGTATTATTTATGTTATTTTCTATGAGAAAATGCATTTCTGCATCCTAACCACATTTACTCATAGTTACAAGACTACATTATGAAACTGTATAAGTAGTACAATTAGGGCACAGATGTGGTTTAGCTTCAATATTGAACAAGCAATGTTCCAGGAGCTCAAATGCTTTTAGAAGCGTGTCAGTGAGTTGGTGGGATTGTAAGTGACCTCAATTACAACTGTTCTACCACAGAAGCTGGAGAACATGGACACACCGTATTATTGTGGATCATATGATGGTCTTCTCCAGATCAGATCGTCCTGGGTGGGAACTTTATAGGAGACAGGATCAGTCTGAACAACCACAGTAGCAAATATTCATTTGCTGTGACTATATAAGTTATTTGATTCTTGGGGCTCTCAGGTCTAGCAAGAAATCCTCAAGTCAATGTAGCTGAAGCCATCATAATGCATTTATGGCTGTGTGAGGAGTGTGTCAACAGGAACATGCTGAGTTGTCAGTTTAGAGAGCAATTGCATTGAGATAAATGAAGAGCTTGTTTCTGTGTCTGGACAAATCTTTTGTGTTTAGAAATCATCTGACGGCAGCTGGGGAGATTTATCTCTCACAAGTTGCTCTGGGTTTGAATCCCTATGCCAAGTAAATGAGAGAGCGTTGTTACATATAGTAAATGATGTCTTTCCCAGGTACACATGCTTTTCACGGTGGTGTCACTGTGTTCTTCCATTTGTTGATATTCAGATAAACAGAATAAAAAATCAGGGATGGGGCTAATACTTTTGGTTCCCTACCTAATTTTAATTAGATGGAGTTCTTCTATGGGGGTAATGAAGGCACGTCATTTTATATCAGTATTTGCTTACTCCAGCATATTAAAACATTTATCCTGGGGTCCAGAGGTGTTGATAGGTTGGTACTCCAATGCAGTAGCTTCAATCGCACATGAATAACTACTTCATATGTTGCATTAATTAGCATGCAAGTACTTTGAATGTTTGAATAAAAAATATAAGAAGTCAAAAGTATGTTTTTTCTGAGATTTTTCTTACATTCAAGATTTCAAGTTTCTTCCAGCTCTGATCTGCCTAAATTTGTTTAATTGGAACCAATAACTGTGGAGGTGCAGGACTCAGCAAAATCAGAATTTATTGGATTTAAAAGAGTGTGTACAATTAGTTTTAACATTTTTTGAATGGGCAGCAAATGAGGTAGATTAACATGTACTAATGTTCCTCTGTGTATTAACCTGGAACCAACATTAAGTTATGACACTGGAGACATTTGGTTGATTGTAAAAATAGAATAAAGAAGAATATGTGTGGCTCTCACAAGAAAACAACACTTTCTACAATATTTCCATATATTTTGGAAATAACAGCCGTTCCAGCTAGTTAAATGATGGGTCTCCTTATCAGTTACAACACTCCTGTAGTCCCTCATTTTGGCCACTGGGGAAATGTTTGGCAGTTTTTTAATGAACACACATGGCTGGAACTCCATTACTAATCAACACACCAGCACCAATCTCTGTAATGATGAATGGTGCTGATTAGTCCCTGTAGCTCTGCCTGAGCCATACTGCTTTACTGGCTTACACACCATCACTCAGTTTAAATCTCTTTTCATGAAGAAAAGAAATCAGCATCCCAGTCCAGATAAAAAGTCAGAGACCAATTAATATCAAACAAATCCAAAGGAGAATGAAAAATTTAAATGTCAGAAAATCCAAAGAAGAAACTAAAGGTCCAGGTGTATGAATGCTGTATAAGAACAAGTGCATTACTTTGCGATGTGTGTGTGAATATACTGTATTTGGTGTTTCTGAATGAGGATGAAAGAGGAAGTAAAAGAGCTGAATAGGAAGTGAATTATTATTCTGGTGATGTGGACCTCTGGTGGTGTGGAACGGAACCATCAGGTAAGCCCATGGCATTTTCATCTTTCACATTTTATTATTTTTCATGACATTTTTAAAGCTATTGTTCATTTTCATAATAATCATATAAACATAAATATATCTAAAAGTCAAACTGTTCAGGACAACAGTCCTTGTTAACAAACTGATAAAAACAACAGATATACACATGTAATATATGTGTCTTTTGAGGCTGGTATCTCTACTGTAAATGAACTGCAGCAGAGATAAGTTTTGGTCTTGCTTTCCTGGGAAGGTCTTCATGAGAGCATTGTTTCATCATGGTGCTTGATGGGTTTTGCAAATGCACTCGACACTACTGCTCTTCTAAGAACTGTTCCAGAACAGCTGACCTTCATGTCTTAAAATAACAATTGACTGTTGCTGTTGTTGTTATTACTTAATGTCATATGTGTTAAAAACAACAACAAAAACAAACAGTATTGTTCTCGAATGTAGGAAATAAATCAATTTAAAAAAACACTTAATTCCAAACTTTTAACTGTTACTGTGTGTGTGTGTGTGTGTGTGTGTGTGTGTGTGTGTGTGTGTGTGTTATGTCATGCCATGCCATGTTTTGTTGGCCGTGCCAGGTTCTGAAGAAGGAAGTCCAAGAGAGATTTTTCGAAGAGCAGAGTACCCCTCTCAAAGTGCTACATCCAGCAGCACTGTTCCTCTCAGGTCTCCCTCAGGCCATGGACCAGTCAGTTTAAGTGGCAAGCATGAAAATTTTTGCACAGCAGAGCATCATACACATTGTGGACTAGAGCCCAACACCTGTCCTCTGGTCTGTAGCCCTTCCAATTGATGAGCTACTGGAGCCCTATCTGTGCCAACAATCCAGGGCTGTTTTAACGGTGTAGGCGGGTTTGGCTTTCTATCCTCAATGGCATCAAAGCAGAGGTGGGGGATGCCCTGGCTGGTTTAAGTCATGTAACATGGAAAGATGGGGCGAGGCAGCTATAGCATGGCAGGTCAAGCTTATCTTATACACAAAGTAATTGATGAACTAGAGTACCTTGAAAGGACCAATGTAAGGATGGCCCAATCATGCATCTTCCACTCAGGTGGAGAGGCAGACTCAGTCACCCAGTTTATATACTGTGGTTTCTCTCTAGTGCTGATCAGCAAATCTTTTCCTTAATATGGTGGCCCACTTTGGATGTTGGTACTGTATGCTTGCTCCCAAACATGTTCACTTCTCTGGAACAAGAATCATTGCCACATGCTTTCCAGAACTCATGTGTAGCTGGGTTGCCTGAAGTGTCGGTTTGTCAAGATGGATGGACATGTGTAGAAACCTGATCATCCTGGTAAACCAGTTGTACTGAATGAGCACACCCAAGCTGAGTCACTAGCAAAATGTGGCACTGGGTGCCAACTTGTTCCAACTGATCTTTCAGGTTGTTGAAGCTCAACGCATTATCTTAAGCTGCTGTTCTCTGGGCCTCTTGTTTGAATTTGTGGAATCAGCTGAAGGAAGCACTCATTTAAGATGTGAAGTTCTTATTGCCCTGATTCTAGACTGCTATAGCCATCTCAAGCCTTTCCAGTGAGAAGGTTTATTAGCCGAGCAATTGTGTTAAGTCCTGAAACCCCCTGGGCCTGTAGCTTAAAGCCCCAGCTCTCCTGGGTATTTCACTGGGTGAGTGATGAGAATGATGGCGGGCTGTGGTGGTGATTATGCCATGGATGGGGTCACTTAAAGCTGTGCCAGTTGTGTGGGTGAGCTACTCTACTTGTTGACAAGACTCTTTTTTCTGGTGCGACCGTGTGACCTCCTTTTGGGACTATGTGAGTGCCTGCTTCCAGCGTAGACCAGTAGGATGCAATTTAATGTCTGTTTAAAATAAAACTAGGTGTATATAGTTTTGTGTGCATACAGTACAATATTTATATCATATTTAGCAGTTTATGCCTTTAATCTAATAAGCATATGGAAATATTTTAGCCTGTTAAAAGATTGTTTGCTCTGGCGTTGGTTAAAACCCCAAGCTTGTAAAATTTGTGAAAGTCTCTTTGGATTAATTAAATGTATGTTTATATTAATCTGACTGTCCTTACAGATAAATAGATATGTGTCTGCTATATTTATTAAACCAGTAAAATAAGGCACACAAATAAAAAAAGAACACATTTAACAGTCAGGAGGCAAAAACAGTATAAATCAGGGCTGTTTAAATCTAGTCCTGTTTAAAGCACAGTTTGTAATTCACCAACACTTACACACACCAGCTAAACTGGGCAATGAATGGATTAGTTGAACCAGATGTATTTGAGCAAAACCAAACTGTGCTATTTTGATTACTTCTATTTTACAACTTTTGTTTATCACAGGAACTGTCCCATCATTCACTTTAATACTGGTATATCTCACGCTAGGATTTTACTGTGTACATGTTAAGGAAGCAACCAATATTTTAAAGACACATGGCTTACGCTTTGGTTAGGATTGACCATTTTTGTGACATTTATTAGTATGGGATATCATGCCTGGGATTTTTGGAGACACTTTCATTCATGTAGTCCTTTACACATAGGATGCTTATTTGTAAAATCAACAAGTCAAAATTCAATCAGGACTTTTCCATATTCACTCTAATACTGTAATATTGTAAAACTGACTACATACCAAGCTGTAGGCCTAAATAACTTTCAATAATTAATTTCTTCCAGCGACAACAACAATATGAGGTTTTAGAAAATCTTGTAAGTGTAAGTGACAGTAAGGGTACACTAAATGACAAAATCATCATGCTAGGTAGTAGTTCTAAGTAACAATCTGTACAGTGCTCCTTATTTCCTGCTTATTAAAATCTGAGATGAAAACAATTTAATGCACTTAACATTAATCAATACATCATTTTGTGTAACCATGGCAACCATAGTTGTGGGCTATTTCATGCATCCTTTATATCCTTTCACTTTTCCTCTCTGTACTAAAACATTATTATTGTTGTTGTTTTGTGTTATTGCAGACAGAGATAGATAGATAGATAGATAGATAGATAGATAGATAGATAGATAGATAGATAGATAGATAGATAGATAGATAGTATTTCACTTATTTCTGTCTAATGTATACTGTATACACATGTATTTTCGTTAAGGGTTTAATAACACATTTGATCTATTTTGCATGTGGTAAGTCTCTATGTACCTGTCCAAGTCCACCTTCATGCCCTACACTTCCAAATCTGCAAACCCACCTAAACGAGTAACTGCATATGACAGCACTGGAATGTTTCACTATCCCATTAGGACGAGCATTTATGCTGTATTTTATCCTATCACACCGTCGAGAGAAAGAGAGGGAGAATTCAGACCCTAATACATGTATCTGTTGGATTCCAGGTCAAATTTATTCAGTTCAAGTTCATATCACAAGCCAGTAATCAAGAGCACTGCAGCATTTGCTGCTCTTTCATCCGGACCACAAAAGAGCAAAAACCTGGCCTGGGTGTTTTTGGATGGGGGGAAAAAAAGAAGAAAAAAAAAAAAAACTCGGCTCGAAATAACCTGCCTTGCCCCTGTGGGGAGCACAGAACATAGTTGCAGTGAAGCACATCAATCCGAGCTGGAGTGAGGAACAATGCAGCGCGCACACTGCTGTAACCGGAGCGAGATTAACGCGTATCGGGAGGAGGAGGAGGAGGAGGAGGGAGGCATGTCTTGAGCAGAAACTAAAAAAAGCACACACACACACACACACACACACGGAGGATCAATAATCTGTTTTTTGCAGACCGCAGCATGGGAGCGCGTGTCACATGCACTTGCTAGGCGAAAGCAGCAGAGGAGGAGGCGGTGGAGGAGGAGAGAGAGGAGGAGGTGGTGGAGGAGGAGGTGGATGATGCTGCGGCAAGCGATCTACGGCGCGCTCAAAGCCTCGTTCTACTGGCTCGGCTTGTTCGTGAGCCGGCACCCGGTGTTCTTCCTGACCGTGCCCGCCGTCCTGACGGCGCTCCTGGGCGGCGCGGCGCTGCGCGGATTCGCGCCCGAGGCTGACCTGGAGCGGCTGCTCGCGCCCGCGCACAGCCTCGCCAAGGTCGAGCGGCGCCTCGCCGACAGCCTGTTCCCGGTGGAGCGCTCGAAGCACCGCCTGTACTCGGACCTGCACACGCCGGGCCGCTACGGCCGCCTCATCCTGCTCGCCAAGCGCGGCGCCAACGTGCTCGAGCTGGCCGAGCAGGTGCTGCGCGTGCACCGGCGCGTGCTGGAGCTGCGCGTCGCGCACCGCGGCTTCAACTACACGTTCGCGCACCTCTGCGTGCTCGACGGCCAGCGCGAGCCGCGCCGCTGCGTCCTCGATGATATCATCGCGATCTTCGAGGACATCCGCGAGGCCGTTCTCAACAACAACACGTTCTCTAAAGTGCCAGTGAGCTACCCGAACACCACGCTCAGGGTAAGACCGAGGGCGCTTTCTGGTAGTTTAGTTATTTATTTATTTTGACGTGCAAAAATCCAATTAAGACAATTAATATGTCGATATTATAGATCGACTAATAGGCAGCGTGCACACTGCACTATATGCAATAGGCCAAATCTATCACTCATACAGCAGCAGCGGGACACACACTATACATATTTATATCATCTTATGATATACATATGTTATATTGTATTTGTATTTACACACACACACACACACACACACACTCCAGCCCTGATGCTCCCGGTGCAGCAGGAGGACACAGATTACTGCTGCTGATGTGCCAAATAGCCGCTGGCAGAGCGCGCACGCGTCTGTGTGTGTGTGTGTGTGTTTATGGGAACACGGTAACGCTAAAGCAACGTGAACGCTATGTAACAATAAAACTGCAGTACAGCAGCAGCCTATAAAACGGAGACTGTAGTGACGTTACCGCTACCGCAGCTCGCAGGGAAACCCTCGGCATGATGAACACACACACAGTCCTTCTCTGCTGCTGCTTATCCTGTGTGCATGTTATCAATCAACTGCAAAGCCCTGCATTGCACACAAGCTTAGTGTTTTCCTGAACAAGTGCTACTGGTGTTTTTTAAACGATTCCTATAATGAACATAGGCTACAGATTAGGATTTCTGTATCCTAAGTCTTCAGTGTGTGCCTGACACCTGTCCAAGTCTCAAATATCGATTTTTTTGCAGCAGCAGAATCACAAAGTCAAGTTGTCCAATTTTTGCTTCTGTGCATGCAGGGCCACACAAATGCATCTAGCATGGCAAGAGTATAATGCACAAAACTGCAGATGAACACCACAGGAAACCTATGAATGAAGCGTTGCAACAGAGAGCAAACACTTTGTTGAAATGGTAGATTCTGGGGGGCAATATACTGTTTATAATTATCATAAAAAAAATTTCAACACCTATAGTCTTTGCATAAACATTTCAGCTGCACATGTTGGACCTAATTTATTTCTAGGCATTCTGAAAAATTAAACCTTCCCTGTTGTGTTTAATTGAATTTTCTTTTTTTTCTTTTCTTTTTTTTTTCATTGAATTTTTTTTTCTTTTTTCTTTTTTTTTTCTAATAGTTTGCTACATGCAAAAGGGAGTTTTTGCAGGAATTTATGAAAGGGCAGAACATGTTTGACTACTTCACCTAATCACCACAGACACTATCATGAAACCCTTAAAAAAAAAAAGTTTATAAACCAGTACTAGTTCTGCTCTTGTTTTGACAGCATTTTAACCATAAATTAACTTTGGAAAGAATCACCTTCATCAAACTGACCACAGTTTATTTTTCATCATGAATATTAAAATAATGATATCTCTACACCAGAACTGTTTAAATTCATAAATCTGCCAGAGACAGTAGATGTTTCATGGTTCTAATCTAATATTTATAACAAACTGACAAGAAAAAGAAAACACACAATGTAATTTAGCAAGTGTGTGTAATAGTTGATATGGTTAATCATTCAGTAAAGAGATGTTTATTTAACATTTATGGAAGGAGACTGCAGTGTCAGTGTTTTGTAAAGTCTTTGTTATGAAGAATTAAACAATAATAAGGCAGTCTGCATTTTAGAAGTTCAAGGAGGTTTTATTGTCTTTCATTACATACTTTAGCGATTTTATGAATGCATGGTTGCGTAGTTATGCATGCATAACTACGTAGTTTATGAATGCATGGTATGAATGCATAACTACGTAGTTTATGAATGCATGGTTATGTAGTATTGGAGATTTATTGTTTATCTTAGTCCTCAAATAAATTCACATTATATTGGTCAAACGACCAATATAATGTGAATTTATTTGAGGAATAAAATTTTTTTTAAAATCTCCAATACTACAGTACATACAGTAGGACATGAGATGACATACAAGGCAAAGGACTATAAATACAGATAACAGACTCTTAAATAGACTGTAAACTATACAGTACAATAAACAAACCAACCAGTAAACCATCTTTACACACTAGGGTGGCTTAGTGGTTAGCACTGTTGCCCTGCCACTCTAAGGTTGAAGGTTTGACTCCTGCCTCTGGTTTCCTCCCACAGCCCAAAGACATGTAGTGTAGGATGACAAGTGTTTACAGATTGCTGATAGTGTATGATGCAGAGTGTGTTTGTCTGTCTTGTGACGGAAATGAATAAATGAATGAATGAATGAAGCTATATACTAGGTTAGTTTGATATACTGTAGAATATTATCATCCTTACATGAAATTACACTTCCATGATATGCAGTGACATTTATGCTGATTATGTTATACTTAGATATATCATGTTTATACTTGTATTATACTTGTACTGTATGCATTATCATTCAAAAATATGCAGAAAAGAGTCTTTTTCTGCCAAAAAAAAAGAGAGATGAGCCGCATATTATTTATCTGGAATAATCTTTACAATTTTAAGTGACATTTCCTTCCAGCTCTCACTTTCTGCACAGGGAAACTGAGAGTTCACCTGTCATTGTAGCAGCATCAACAGTGAAAGTCTCAGCCATGTGGACATTAGAGAACTGATGTGTAAAAGACTTATAATGATTATTCACTTATTTTTATATAATTGTACTTTGTGCTGTTTCACTGCACATTACTGTAGAATTACACAGAATCGTATCCATTCTTGTTCCTGCCAGATGACAGTATTATCAGACCCTCCTCAAACCTGAAATGGTGGAAAAGCTCGTCTTCCTGACTTTTTTTTTTCACATCTTCAGTTTTGTATTATCACATCATTTATCTTACAATATTTTAATATGAGAAGGGGACAAAATATCTGTTTTCCACAAACTACCTGTGTCGTATGCCTAGGAGTAAGTTTGGGTTATTAAAATTATGTGACAAGGTTAATGTGGGGACATTACAGACATTGGAATTCTGTTAGGTCATTTTTTGAAAGTTAGAGTCTCTCTGATGAAAAAGAGTTGGACTGATGTAGACTGTATGACAGTGGAATAACACTGAATGAATGACCTTAACACAGCTTGCAAGTACAATGTCAAAACAACATTTAATAACAGCATTTATTTTTATCTCTCACCTGAAATACACAATTGAAAGGATCATGCTCTTGCTTTTGGTTGTTTTTTCCCCCCTTTTTTTTCTGCAACTAAGCCAGTGACCCAAGCAGGACTCATACCCCAGACGCAGCAGTAAGTGTGCCAAATGATAGTCACTTGTTGCTGCCGATGCTAGTAAATGCACGCATGTTGATTTGTAAGATGAGCGCAGCAAAATAACTTCAAGTTGAAATACTAGACAGCTGCAATTCATCAAACCATTAATTCAGGATGCACCTGAAAAACAGGAAAAAACACTTAACGTCCAAGATCCGTTCTGTGAAACCAGACTTTGTGCAGTTTGGACGTTGTGTCCCCACCATATTACAGTACAGTAGTGTAGATACATAGCAAAGCTCTATGAGATACTGCAGTGTAGCTGTATACTGTAAGTGTGACATGCCAAAATCATTTCACAGCTTTACTTATTCTGTGCTGCTGATATCACCAGCACAGGTTTTTGCATTGTCTGTGGCCATGATCCACGTCACCATACTATTTTGAAAGAAAATTAAACACAGAAATAACCTTATAGCCATTAAGAGCCATGTGGTTGCTTTCAGTACACAAGACATCAGATTTAAGCAGGAAGCTGATGTGTTCGTCTCATCTGGATTTCTGAAAGGGGCTACAGATGGATTTTAGAGATAATCGAAAATCATTTGTTATATACCGCAATTCCTTCATGTGACAATCCATGTATTGCCACACTAACATCAAATTCCTTTTCCTTTTGTAATTTTTTAAATGTTCATTAATTTATTAATAATTAAATTCAATTAATTTAATTTAAGTATGTTTGCATTTGAAGTAAAAAATTTTGCCGTTTCTATAATCCTACTGGTGGTGTGAACTAAAGTATTCTCACATTGGCAGGCAGTACAGCATTCTATGTGGTTATAAAATGTTTTTTTTTTAAGTTGTATTGAATTCTAAAAATAAATCTGAAAAAAGGCCTGAGATCGATCAGGATATTCATATAACCGTGATACTTACAAAATTGCAATGCAAAGTAATGTAATAATATCACATCGGGTGATCCCTGCTGATTCCCAGGCCTAATGGATATGGAGTTGTTTATTGTGTAAACGGATGTTAAATGACGTGAATGCTATAAATAAAGGTTGATATTCTGTTGATTTAAGGTTGTATCTGCACCATTGTGTTGGTGTTGTTTATTTAACATTATCCTAGCATCATTTTAGCAAAGACAGTCAAAGTTTCAAAAACAACGCTGTCCCAATGTGGTGTTTTGGATAGACAACGTCACAGTTATATGACATTCTTTATGCTGTGGGGAAATATTTATTTGATCCCCTGTAGAGTTTGCCCACTTACATAGAAATTAAGTTTCTATAATTTTATCATAGGTTCATTTGGTCAGATGAGACCAAAATTAAGCTCTTTGGTATCAACTCATTTCACAATGTTTAGAGGAAGAAAAATGATGACTATGACCCTAAGAACATCATCCCAACGGTCAAGCACGGAGATGGAAACATGCTTTGGGGCTGTTTCTCTGCTACGAGGTTACCTTTGCCGCATTGAGGGGCCAATGGACAGGGCCATGTGTTGTACAAATTTGGATGAGAACCTCAAGAAGATGGTTTGTGGATGGCTCTTCAGCCAACTAGGGTTTCTCCACCAAGTTTTATGTTATGTTTTGCTTGGGGATCAAATACTTATTTGCCTAATTAAAAATGCAAATCAATTTATAATCTTTGCATCATGTACCTTTTCTGGATTTTTAGTTGATATTCTGTCTTTATCTTTTACAAGAAACCTATGATAAAAATTATAGACTCTTCATTTCTTTGTAAGTGGGCAAACTTACAAAACCTGCAGGGAATCAAATATTTATTTTTCCCACTTTATAACATTTTTCTTCTTTTCTATAATTAAAGGGAGAGAAAACAAGAAAGGTTTGTGACGAAACAACTGTATGTACATGTTTAGAACATCTTTTAAAACACAACTGTTCCACAATATCACATGGAAATTACAAAGTACGAGTTTGTTCATAAAAAAAATTATA
>JAQMYK010000016.1:1156672-1167685 GCA_030014345.1 Clarias buthupogon
TATGCTACTGCTCATGGAGGTTTTTCACGTGCTTTAACAGCTTTGTTGTACTCCAACAAGTGCTTCTGCTTTAAATGATGAAATATGTTTGTGGTGTTTCCTCCCTTTGCCACGATGACCCGCTTGCATGTTCTACAAAAAATCGTGCTTTGTTGGGTATGTGACGGGCGAAAACCAAACCAGTTCCACACCACTGAAGTTGCACCGTTTTTACAAACCAATTCTGGTTCATCTGTTTCATTCAATGATCCGCTTTCGCCCTTCTCATTCTCCGCCGCCACCATGCTTTTTCCGCCATGTGCGTATGAGCATATGAAAACAAAGGCACTGCGCATGGACGTTTTACCCATATTCTATCGTGATATTTCATTTTCTTATCATTGCCTAACATTGTACCGGTATTACCGTGAAAGGTATAATATAGCCCAGCCCTATTTTTAACCTCTCTAATGAGACTTACTTTTGCTTTACACTCGCGCTGTACACACACGCATACAGACACAAAATAAAAGATGTTTTACACACACACATGTGGTCACAGTGTTATAGTAAACGGTACATGCGTGCACAGATGTTGATTATACCAGTAAGAGACGCACACTAAGACCCAGCAAGGGAGACGATTACCCACAATTCCACAGCACATGATCATTGTGACACTTGGCGTCAAAACAAGAAGCGCATGCGCGATGCATGATACTCGGTACTCGTAAACCAAGACTTGTTCGTTTTTCCAAGTCAAAATTTATTAAAAATCTTTGCTCATCTTGCGGAACACTCGCAGACCGCGTTGCTCACAATCCGAGGTTTCACTGTACATGCTAAACTGTTGAACTAATCTAGATTTCAAGCTTTAACAGAAGAATTAGTCTAGCTTTTGTAATACTTTGAGATAAGGCTGGATAAAGAGCTACATATACCGTGTTATAGGCGTGCTCCAGTTCTGGTGCTCATTATAGGAGCTGTTGGTGGAGGATACGGGTCAGCATGGACTCCGTGACCAGTCTGCAGCTACACAGCTCCATATGCAACAAACTGTGATGCACTGTGTGTGTTTTGCATCATTTCTATTGCATGTGGGTACTTATGACTGCATACAGGGAACATCCCACAAAACTTCTTTATTGTTGGCCATTTTTCCTGCTTCCAACACACCTAACATTCCTTTTCTTATGTAATCTGTCTCACCACTGTAGCAGTAATGTTCTGCATATTATTACACACACACCATCTTTTTAATATCCTGCCTATATTATACTGCCAGCACTAACTGACACTAATAACCGGATATATAATTTGCATGCAGTTTGTCTGTGTCTGAGCACACAGCCCTCCCAGCTACCAATGCAATGTTTGCTAAGTGCGTAGTCGTACAGGGTAACAGGTTTGTGTGCATGTGTGTTTACATGCACACAAACCTCCCACTCAGTCCTGGGTGAAACCTGGGTAAAGTGTCAAAATCACTGAATTTTAAAAACATATGAGAAACATGAGAGCAAGTGATCTGCGTAGTTCCAGGGTAATATCCAGATCACTGTGTATTCAGAATAACACACACACATGCACACACACAACCTGTGTCATTCTCACAGCACTGGAAAGTGTGAAACACCAGGAAAGGTGTCGAGTCACAAGGTATCTAAAAGCCACACCTACAGACAGGCTATAAATAAACCCCTGACTTACACACTGAGCAGTAATATAGATGGCAGTACACACAAGCTCCTTGTGTTTCAGCTGCAGCAAACAGGTCAGGTTCTAAAGGTTCTGAGGAAGCGGTTTATCAGCAATCTGTTTAATACTAGATGATAAAGACCTTAAACAGAGAGAGAGAGAGAGAGAGAGAGAGAGAGAGTGTAAAACATGGCCGGACTGTCATTTGTTCTTTGTGATAATGAAGCAGAAATGGCATCTCGTTAACTGAGAGTGTTTTACTAAACAAAGTCCAGGTGAGAGAGACGCAGGGAGAGGCAGGGCAGATTCTTCAGATTCCATCAGACTTCATGCCGGGGGGGGGGACTCAGTCCTTACCTGTGTTGTGATGCAAATTTGGTGCATGGAAATGTGAGCTTAGTTTTGTTTGCTAAATCAGATAAGTGGAACTGCTTGAACTGTTTCTACTTTGTCAGTAAACCATCCATCACATAACACACGAGCCGAACCAGACTTCTTGTGTCAGGGGTTTGGAGACAATAGTGGTGGGTTTTTGTGACGTGAGAAATCTTTCAAATGTGTTTTAGAGTTAACGAGCCACAAATATTATATTGTTCTGGTTTTTGATCTGCAAAAACACAAGTGCAACATGAGACCCGTAACAATTTATTTTTAAATGTAAATGTAGGCAGCTGAAAGTTCAATATAACATTTGATGGGTTTAAGTTAATATGGAGTCCAGTTCGTTATTGGAGGCTCAGGTAGGAAATTCAAGTCCTGAACTATTGAGCGACCGCAGTCACCGGTCATCAACTGACAGATCATTTTCCCTGTTCTCCTCCATGTGTTTTATGTATCCTGATAGACATAAAATTTTATTCTTCATGAGACAGGTGACAAATTAAAGGAAAGCTAATGTTAAAGTGTCTTAATAAGGTGTCGGGCCACCACGAGGTCCCAGAACAGCTTCAATACACTTGAAAGGTTCCACAGTACCCTAATCTCCCTTTATTTCACTCTTCCTCCAAATATGTTATTTTAATTGATTAAAATGACGTACAGCTAAAATAGAGGACTGCAGAGTTAGGGGAGGGACTCTTCTACATATGTGAGGTCACATAAGGAGCAAAAATGAAAAAACGGGAGAGAAAAAAAAAGTTTTGAATTCCTTCACTTTTTTTTTTATTTTTTTAACACAGACACACACCGCAGAGATCCACCTGCAGGTCTAAGTGGATTGTGCATTACAGCTGTCCTTTTCTTCTAAAAGTGTTTGCCTTTATACTGAGCAAGCAAGCCTCAGAGTCAGGACTAAACCTGTAAAGTGTGAAACACACACCTGAGAACAAATCCTCAGATCAACTGCTCAGGTACAGAAACTAGTTTTTCTTTTCTCGCTCTCGCTCACACATAATTGAAAAGCTGATAATCAGGTTCAGAAGACTGCATAACACGTTTTAAATTCAGCATGCCTGTTTAAATATAACGCTGGAAGCCTGACGGCACTGGCGCTAATACAAATTTTATTATGTGGATTAATTTGCACGAGTATACCACAAAGGTATGCGAGAGGGCCGGTGAAAGCGAGCCAAATAATTATGACGGATTTGCACCGGACGCTGCTCTCTCCTCCTGCATACTCGCAACATGTAGAGAGAACCCTGGAGCTCACAGACAAAAGGTTTCCCACAACTTACTGAGGTCACAAACACGATGTGTGAAGTTATTGTGTGACGATGTGTGACGCATTAGACGCTCATTCTGCCTGACTGACAATTCCTTAGCAGTTGCGCGTTGTGTAATATTGTAAGAAGTGGTCGTGTAAGATGTGAGACAAGTCCCCCTCTCGAGTCGAAATTCCTGCTTGGGAACTCAGGACTGAAACTCTGATTTCACTAAGTGACAATGTCAACATGGCCACTTAGAGCAGCAACACTTTTAACCGACTTCTACTGTACAGTGTATAGACAAAAGGATTTTTTTTATGAGCAATAATTCTCATGTTGAGGAAAGTACATGCATAAACTATACCAAGCTTTCTCCTATGTAAATCCTGAAATTTAATAATAAAAAATATTACAGCATCATTCCTGAAAGAAGTAAACTGACAGAAAAACAGATTTGATACAAAGAGAAAGAAAAGTTGAACGTCATTACCAGGACACTGAGGTACTGAACTGCACTTAGGACACACCTTTATCCAAAGACCAGTGAAGGTGAAAGCTCTTGAGCTCATCAAGATCACAGTAAATGCAGTTGTGTACTGTAGTCTTTACTGTACTGGAAGACAGTAAAAAAAAAAATAAAAAAAAAAACATGCAGAGAGAACATGCAGATCTGATAGCATTCATTACACTACTATCACCACATCACGCACGTTGGATTTGCCTGTGAAAACAGTGGCAATAATCAGACCTGCGTCACGTCTGATCGAGTCTTCACTGATTTGTGAAGAAGGCATCTTTCTAGGCTCAAAGCCAAAATCGTAGTCTCTTCAACAAATGAGTGAAGATTCCCAAGAGTGAACGGCTGCAGGACCTGAAATTATCGCCGTAACTGGCAGATCAACTGATTAGATGTGGGATTGTCGAAACGTCTGAATTTCTTCAGCTTCTTCCTGTTTGTCAGACAGACATGCTACTTACAGGTTCACAGACAGGAACTCAAGACCCATATACAACAAAGTGTATATTAAATAGTTAAAAATGTAAGACTAATTTGTACAGACTCATTTATCTCATGTTGTTATCATGAGAGCATCTGATTCTATTTTGGTTTCAATCCAAACATGGCCAGGGTTCGATCTACAGGTGTCTCTGAGGTGAACAAATAAGTAGTAACAAGAAGAACTAGACTCTGGGATGACGGACGCATCACAGTTAACGAAAGGCTGCAAAACTACTCAAATACAGTATGAAGTCAGCTAAAATAAAAACAAAACTTTGTTATATTTAGAAATAAGCTAGCCAGTGAATTTGAAGACGGACCAATTCACACACCCGTGCTGTCGGCTCTGATAGCATCAGCACGCTCAAGGTGTGATCAGTAAATCCTCCATCAAGCGCAACCACAGATCCATAACCTGTGCGTTATTATATGATGATATAATATATGTGTGATATGATAACATGCCACCAGATGCGAGTGAGGGCGTTTTCACATGAGGAATGATTGATTCGTACTATACAAGATGATTTGTCAAACGTTAACATAATTTTTGTGCACTGTTCTCGTGCCAGCTTGCACATTTACACCCTCTGATACAGCAGAGGGTGTAAATACGCATGACTGCCTGAGAACCTATGACCATACCGCAAACAGAAACCTGCAGACATGAAACTCTGAAAGCTCTCTGCTGTCGACGTTCCTGCCTTAAATTCTGCACTTCTTAGGTCTTCAGCGTATAATCTCAGCTGCACCTAAAGATAGTTGCTGTGATCACACTAACTCACTCGGCTTGTGTTTGAGTCGACGTCTTCTCATGAGATTTGTCACTTCGCCCTATCTATACACAGTTTTCTACACAGCTGGTTTATTACATGGAATTTTACATAGAAGAATCTCAAATGTATCATGTAAACACCTCGCTGTGAGCACTGTGATCTGATCAGGACGAACGAGACGGGGCTGTAAACCTCTGATTAGGTGTTTAGTGGGTAGCACGTGAACATGTGACCTGAGCATTTCCCTCCTGTTGGAATACATATCTTCTTTCTGCACACATGGCAGGTGAGGGTGACACTTTTCCAGCGGGATGTTAAGCTGTAGTGTAGCTCAGTAAGCTGTAAAGGTCCTCTTGCACAAGCACAGGCACAGTGTGTTCGTGCTTAATTAGGAAGAAGATTGGAAACGCAAATATTGTTCCTTCACATGCATTTTAGTCATCTTCTTTTTGGAAAAAGAAGAGGAAAAAAAACTTTTTTTCAATCTTATCTATTATACAAAAATAAGAAAAGTTATATCCTGAATAAATGCTTTGAGGAAGTGAGGATATTCCTTATCGGATCAGCATCCATGTGAAGATTTCAGCTAGAATCTTGGATCAGGATGATTTCCCGGTCTGCATAAACACTAGGCTAGCATCTACTGGTAAAGCGTTCTGTACCAAGTGGAACTTAAAGTGACAAAGATATTACAGCATGGGAACAACAACAGAATCCTTCCCTACACCACCAGAACTACACTGACCGCTGTGACCTGTATCCAAGTACGAGGAGAGATCACCAAACTTCCTCTACAGAGGTGAAGCCGCCTGCTCCATCTGGACTCAGGGACGGCAATCAGCACCGAGCCGCCTGGGGCAAGGAGGCTGAGAGCTGTGGGTAGTACTGAGGACCGGGTCACTGCTCTCTAACTCATGGTGAGTGTAGACTCAGAAGACACACAGAGAGAGAGAGAGAGAGAGAGAGAGAGAGAGAGGTCACTGTACTTCATTTTTTTTTCTGTAAACATGTCTGATTCTTTCTTTCCCCTCAAGTGTGTGTGTGTGTGTGTGTGTGTGTTGTGTAATCCCGCAGTAAAGCCAGGACTCAGGAATGTTCTGGTCAGGACAAGCCTAGCCAGTTACACACTGACGTTCTGTAACCCACACACACACACACACACTTACCCACTCACTCACACAAACTTACCCACTCACTCTCGCGCGCGCGCGCGCGCACACACACACACACACACACACACAATTCAGTACTTACCCATACTGCCCCTGTGATGCGCGAGCGCCTTCACGTCCTTTAAGCCGACGTTAGCTAGCAGCCTGGATGCTAGCAGTGAGTGAGTGTGTGTGTGTGTGTGAGAGAGAGAGAGTTAATGTAACGCGGAGTTCTGTACTGTTGTTCTGGTAGCTGTTGTTAATATTAGCGAAATAAATCCATTCGGGTTTTTTGCCCTTCACGAAGACTTGGAGAGTGTTTCCGAGCCGAGCTGGGGTCCTGAGGTGTGTGTGTGTGTGTGTGTGCTTTACGTGTACAGTGCAGGAAGTTATCCCGAAGTCTCCACCTTTCTTGGGTTTCCCTGAAACTACTGGCGCGAGGAAACTCCGCGGAATCGCGCGAGACTGAGAAACAGACACGCGCGCGCGCGCACACACACACCACACACACACACACAGTGGAACGCTATGGAGTCTCCACAACAACTGAAAATAAATAAATAAATAAAATAAAGGATATAATTTTCATACAAGACAACAACATACAGAACACAAACATGTCGACGCTAGGGGCGCTCGTCAAAAGACTAGGTGCTCGCACATAAGACTAAAGCAGCTGCATGAGATAGTGTGGGGGTGTGTGTGTGGGGGGGCAGTTATTACTTTAAACCCCTAAACATTGACCATTAATCAAAATATCATATACGGAACATATCATATATATATATGCATAAATTAATAAAAGAAAGGTTTTGTCTGTACATTGGTCAGAACTCGCTCTTTCAATATCTTCTTGTTTAATACATGGGGACCGCAACCAGGCCCAGGAACATTTCTGTATGTCTGTCTGACTGAATTTATCAAACTTTGCCAGTGCTTTTGACTGAAGTTGAATCTTCGCCAAGAATGAAATCAAAATGTTGAGTAGACAAGAGTATGTTTAGACAAGAGTATAAAGGAGACACAGAAACGACCGTAATGCATCCAATAGAAAGCGCGAATGGCTCACTCCAAAAGAGGAAAGGAGAAGGAGCAGGTATTATTACTTATAACCCCTAAACAGTGCTTTTTAAAAACCAAACATGAGGATATTATATACAAGACATATGATATATACATATAATACTCTGTAGTACATTACAAATAAATTATCGTTTTCTTTGTTTCTTTCTTTTAAATGTTCTCATTGTTTTAATAAGTAAGTGGCCATTGGTGGGTAAGTTGAACATGTGAACTTGATTCGATTCCCACCCAATGGCCAAACCCCAGCCACTGGATATAGAGCCAGTCCCAAGCCCGGATAAAACAGGAGGGTCGCATCAGGAAGGGGATCCGGCGTAAAACGCTTGCCAAGTTGGATGCAGATCATATGGTCTGCAGTGGCGACCCCTCAATCGGAGCAGACAAAAGACTAACGACAATTGTTTCAGAGAAACCAGTATCTTCAAGAGCATCAAAAATGTGCCAGGTTTTGTAGGAGCAGGTGATGGCGTTATCAAGTGAGGGGAATAAATTACAACTGTAGCTCTCCAAATAAATATACAATTGATCACAGACAGATAGATAGATAGATACAGTAGATGTCTTTCTGACCATTTATCTACACCGACCTGTCTATTTCAGTCAACAATCAAGTTGAAAAAATATTTAAAACCTTCCTCCCCTCTTGAGTGAGGTTTCTATTGTGTAAATGATTTATAATAATAATAATAATAATAATAATACATAGGAATAGTTCTACCAGAGCTAAAACACAGCCAGTAAAACAGGAGTATTGTTGCACAGAGCTTCTAATCTCCTCCCATCCACGCAGCTAAACTGCTTTGAATGAAATTTGATTTTCAAGCTGTTGACAGTATTCTGAAATTGTTCTAATCAAGCACCTGTACTCTTCCTTATCCAGTGTGCAATGATGTTTAGAACAATTTGTTCATGTGCATTGTGATCAAACAGCTTTTTTATTTTATAGAGGACCTGTGCAGTTTATTCATTTGTACAGTCAGAGGGCATGACTTCAGTAATCGCTGTAACTTCTTCCTTCCACACTGAAAGGTGAAAGATCATGCAGATGTCGCAAGAGTCAAGCTGCCAAGATGAGTGCATGAGCGTACAGAAGTGGCAGCTTGTATCCCACTGACGTTACATTTACAAATATGAACGTGATTTGAAGGTCAAAGTCAGCTTGAAACCATCACAGCAACTCATGTGCATGTTTCATATAAACTACTTAAAATGATTTCAATAATATCTTCAGCTCTTTTTGTTTAAACACATTTCACTTTTAAATAGAATAATTAAAATATGCCAAATACCTATATTTTTGTATTCAAGTGTAAATCCTGAATCCACAAAAGGCCTTTTTCATGAGTCATCCCTCATACAGTATGTAACCTGAATCCTATGAAGTATTTGGAACATTCCACATCTTCCATGCTCAATAGGAAGTTATATCATCCTAATTTCCTGAAGCTCAGGAAGTAGGAAGAAGAAAAGTTCTGCCTTTTTTCTGTACATTCATCTCATGACATTGTGATACTGGCTGATCGATGACAGTGTAACCACGTTACCCTAAATAGATTTCATTTAGGTTAATCATTAATTAAAAAATAAGTAGTATTTTTTTAGAGTGCAGTATGTGATGTCATGTAATGTGACATTCATCATCATTCCCAACAGCTGACACGGAGCACAGTTACACAAATCTACGTTCTCCCAGGACCACGGTGCTACGTACTGTAACACAAGACAAAATGACACAAGGTTACACTGACCTGAGATAGACTTACACAAAAGATGACATAAGGAATGTATGTGTGTGCAAACAGTGCGAGAGTGCAATTACTATTAAAAACAGAACAATAGGCAGAGATAAGGCCAAAGAGTAACACAGGCTAAGAGTCTGTGTAAGAAGAAATTACTGTATAATAATAATTTCAAATGAGACGAAGTGTAAAGCTGACTTTCATGCAGCAGTAATGCGCAGCTGATATGATACAGTACAGTGTTTTGGCTCTGGTTGCAGGAGGAAATGTACAGATTGTTTTAAATGTTTTTGTGTTGGTTTATTTGACTACGTGTTTGTTCCTGAATGCAGTCCCTGGTTAATGAGGAGTTTGACAATATGTGCAATGAAATTGTTACACCGTCTGACCATGTGGGCCCAAAGGCTTTTTTCCCTTTTTTTCCCCTCAGTTGTCTTTGGGGTGGTTGTGAGGTGCCGATGACGTTGTGGATACAGTGTATCTTCTGTATGTGACCTTGACAGGTGTCCTTCAGTGAGAATGAATTAGTGGATGGAAGATGAATATGTGCAAGATCTGAAGAAATAACAAGAGTCTCTTTGTCATGTAAAGTGTGAACCTCTACTGTCTGTGGGAATTAATGATTTTAAACAGATAGCAGATCATTTTCACCCTTTAATATTGTATAGCAATCATATGCATGAGTTTACACACCCCTTACTTTTCACCTGATACTTTGGTAAGGCAGCTTTTATCTGTAATTCAGTCCTCAGTGTTTACAGTATGTGTAAATGTGTTCCACTCCTTGCAAAAACATTCCGGATCTGCAAAGGGATCTCCAATGCACAGCCTTTTTCACGTCACTGCTCAGGTTGTAGACTGGATCATTGCTACGTGTTGATCTTCTTCATTGACTTGGATTTGTGTTTTTATTGTGTTTTATTATTTGGCTTTTTCTTCATCCTAACTGACACCTGCAGGTTTTGTGTTTTAATATGTAGTGCTGTAAATCATCCTCCTATCTTGACTAGAGCTCCAGTACTACCTGGAGAGAAGCAGCTCTGTAGCATGATGCTGCCACCACCACGCTTCACTGTGGCTATAATTATCTACAAGTTATAAGCCTTTTTGTTGTTGCATCAAACATAGCTGTTAGAATTGTGCTTAAAAATGTGTCACTCTGGCCTCATCATCACACCATACAGGCATTACAGATCTTTATACAGGTCTGGTGTTTTCTGGTGAGAAATAGTTCCATCCAGCTAATCCACCTCACAGCGCAGTCACGTGAAGAATATAAGAGATGTTTCACATGCAGGGAATGTCCAGCGCCTGCCAGATATCTATAAAGCTCATTTAAAAACTGCTGTTGGTATTTATTTGGAGTTAACCAGGGTCACTTGCTTATGACAGGCGTATGATGATTACAGTTAATAACATATAAAACTGTATAGAGCATTACAATGGTACTTGTCCTTGGTGCTGGTGATTATCCTATTATTAAGACGACACAGTCTTTGTTAGAAGTAATGGTTAAGAAACTTATTGTCCAGCAGAGGTCACTATATCCTTTGAGTAGGATCAGTCTTTTATTGTATGGATATATGG
The DNA here is from genome assembly GCA_030014345.1 of Clarias buthupogon. Lineage (NCBI taxonomy): Eukaryota > Metazoa > Chordata > Actinopteri > Siluriformes > Clariidae > Clarias > Clarias buthupogon. The sequence continues at coordinate 1,167,329 of JAQMYK010000016.1, forward strand.
ACATGGATCCAAAAAAAATTATGAATCATGAAAATGAAGCACAAACCTACAATTTCAAAAATAAACTATTGTGTAAAATACAAACAATAATACAAAACATCTAAAGGACATGAATGTAATATGATGGTATGTTTATGTGGCTAAACATTTAAAATGTTTAAACAGAGGTGATTGCTGCTACTGACTGCAAAAGTATTCGGCCCCCTTGAACTTTTCCACATTTTGTCACATTACAGCCACAAACATGAATCGATTTTATTGGAATTCCACGTGAACGACCAATACAAAGTGGTGTACACGTGAGAAGTGGAACGAAAATCATACATTATTCCAAACATTTTTTACAAATAAATAACT
>JAQMYK010000016.1:1263364-1275318 GCA_030014345.1 Clarias buthupogon
TATGAGATGTTTTAATGTTTAATTTTTACATTGTTATAAGCACCACTTGTGTGTGTGTGTGTGTGTGTGTGTGTGTGTGTGTGTGTGTGTGTGTGTGTGTGTGTGCGTGCGCGCGCATGCGAGTTTAGTGTCTGAGTCTTTACTTGCATGTTGGAAGAAATATATTTAAAATTAGCTTGTCTTAAAACTTTATTTAATACTTAATTTAGCTAACTAGGTAGGTAGATTTTTCATTATAACTAAATAATTAATTAATTGAATACATTAATTAAATCCATGCATTAATTAATTAATCAATTCCTTAATCTGTTTTTATTAATAATATAATATACAGTTTTTATACATAAGACTTTGACACATACAGCTTTAAAACTAAATCCCAAACTAAGCTTGAATTTGGTATTTCTTATGAGCAAAGACTTGGACTATAATTATTACAATACAAATTTACACTATAAATAAATTTTACAAAGCAAAATAAGAAATTGACAAAAATAAAGTATAAAGTGTAAAAAGTATTAAAATGTAGTATAGGAATACATTAAGATGTGGATGGGTACTTTAATCTACATAGAAACCTAAAGAAGTTGCTCAAATGATAATTTGTTCTCCACATACTTCATTCCTTAAATAAAAAAATCTTGTTGGTGTGATCCTGACCTCCTAAAACTCCTTCTTGCTGCATTTCAGGAACATACACTTGCCTGCTTACTAACGGCTCAGTGTCACATTCAGCCTCCGGAGTTCTCCAGGTTGCCCTCTTACCAGAGGAAATTAATGTCACAAGCGTGCCACAAACTGCAGATTGTTCTACGGGTTCATCCACATCAGTTATTGTGACATGTTCAATCTTTCCGAGTCCAGAAAATTACACAGTTACAATCAATGATTCACCAACACAGCAAACAGGTATCCATACCTTTATTGTGTCCTTACATGTTCATTAAGATATAACCAATTATTACAATTAAAGTGTTCATCATAAATCATAATCATAAATTATAAAAACAATTTCAGATTTTCCTGTGCAGAGCCTAGAATAATGTAACTATAATTTAATATTGACCAGCAGAGAGCATTTATGAGCCTGAACTGACCTCTTTTGGTGTTTATATGATTGTTGTTCTATTGAATTCAAATGAATTGAATTGACTGATTCTTGTTCTTTTTCAGCAAATACCCAAATGATAAACTACACTTTAACTATTCCCATCACCTGCGGGGGAACACAGGTACCATCCATCAGTGCTGTGTGCCAGATCACAAACAGTCTTGCCCAGTTACAAACTGCCAATACAACCATACCAATAATATATCGTGAGTACCTAATTTATGTCCAAATATATATATATTATATGTTTTATATTATATATTTTATGTATGTGTGTGTTTTTTTTTTATCACTTCATTGTCTATACTGACAATCTGTACATTAACTATTAAAATGTTTATACAGCTGGGGATCCGTTCTGTCCTGCCGATACCATCTGGCCAATGACCAAGGGTGCACAGACAGCAACTACAACCTGTACTGCAACAGGCAGAGTAGGAACTCAAGAGCGATTATGCAATGGCACAGTATGGGCTGACCCAATTGATCTTTGCACAAAAGCAGCACTGAATGCATTACTCTCTGTAACATCGGTAAGACGAAATATTTATCATATTATAGTTTATACTGATATTTATATTTATATATTTATAGTCCGTACGTGTTCTGATTTTTTCCCCGTTCATTTTAAATTCTGTACTTTAAAAGCTTTTAAAGCTACTTTGTGACAATAGCCATTGTTAAAAGCACTATACAAATAAAATGAGAAAGTCAAATATAGAAATGTTTGCAAATCTCTTTTTTTCTGGATTTTATTTCAGGATTTTGAAAAAGGGATTGGTGCCACAACAGAAGGTGCAATTAGCATTTTTGAGGGTCTCAAGAATAGCACTTCATCTTCAAACAGCTACGGTGATGTGATGGCCACGGTGTCTGTTCTTTCAATAATGAGTAGTGCATCTGGTAGAGTCATGCTGTCAGATTCCCTTCTGCCAGTAAGCACTTCCTAATGCAGTCATTGTCAGGTCTAGTTCTGTGATGCCCCCTGCCCTGTATAGTTTGCTACTCCAAAATGATCAATTGATGATTAGCTAATTTAGTATGTGCATTGGAAGTAGGAAACAGTGTGTGCAGATCAAGATGTCAATGTAATCGTTTTGAGAATTCATATTTTATTGAAGACAAGGATTTTTACTACAGGGTACACACATTTAATATATAAGAACATTATATAAAACTTAGTTTGCTAATAAATAAATAAATTAATTAATTAATAAAAGTATGTACGCTGTAATATGGATGTAACCAGAAACAAATACATATTCAAGTAAGAGACATCCGTTTTTTGTTTAAGAAACCTGGTCAGAACCTACAGTAGTACAGCAAAGACCAAGGAGCAGGAGGTTTTATCCTCATAAGGGCGAGCACACAGGCGGGAAATAAAACTAGATTCCTACTACAAATCACAGGCGTGAAATAAAACTAGACTCCTACCACAGGCTGGTATTCCTGTTCTAACAGTTCTAACTAGAATAGATTAGCACATATAATAGCAGATATCTCAATTTCAGAGCAATTATAAACTTTCCAGTGTTTTTCAGAGGCAGAATGATAAGATTTTAGGTTTAGTACCAGAACAACCAGTCTATCAACCAACCTTGTGTCTGGATTTTTTAAAAGGATGGTGATTTGAACTGCAACATTTTCCTCCTTACACACCTCCCAGACATACTAAAAATAAGCACATAATTTAAGAATTCATCATTCATAAATCTCTATCACTGATCATAGATAGATTTAAGAATCTAAAAAGCATAATTTTTCAGTGTGCCTTGGTAACTGACTAATCATTTCGTAGTTGGTAAATGATAAATTCACCATATATATAACAAATATACCAAATTTCCAATATGTCTTTGATATTTATCCATCGCTACATAGCTACAAGCTTTTAAATAGTGTTTTGAACAATTATCGAAATGAATAATTACACTGACACTCATCATTTATTAAACACTGTCTTTCAGAATTTCATCGACTCTGCAAGCAGTCTGCTGAACACAACCTGGACATCACCAAATCAACAGCGTAACTATGGGATTGCTATAGCATATTTATCATCTGTTGAGAACTTGGTGAAAAACATTGAATTTAATAATAGTGAGGGGCATAATTCTTCAAACATCCAACTTCAAGTCTGCAAGAACAACACCGTATGCAATAAAACCCTTTTTGATGTCGAACTTGCATTGGACTCATCTTCTGCAATAGTGAAAACTATGGGAATTAATGGCATGGCAGCACGTCTCCCAAAGGGTATTTATCAAGCTGCAATATTTGATTCCTTGGTTCTCTCTGCTGTAGTCGATAATGACGAGCCTGTAACCATCAGGATGGCTTATCCGATTCCTATAAATGACTCTAATGGAAACTCTCCATCATGCATATTTTGGAACATGACAGAAAATATGTGGTCAACGGATGGCTGTATCTTGGAAACCAGTTCTGACAACATGAGTTACTGCCGTTGCAATCACCTGACCTCCTTCTCTATGCTGTTGTCTAAGACTCCTGTTAATCTGCCTTTCTTAGACCAGATAACTTACATTGGCTTGGGAATTTCCATCTGCTCACTAATAGTCTTCTTGATCATCGAAGCCTTAGTATGGAATGCAGTGGTCAAGTCCAACCTCTCTCACTTCCGTCACACTTCACTGGTCAACATTTCTCTGTGTCTTCTCATAGCTGACTGCAGCTTTGTTGCCTCTTCCTTCCCAAACATTCTGACTAACACTTTATGCCTTATACTGACACTCGCAAAGCATTTCTTCTACCTGGGCATGTTTTTCTGGATGCTCTGCTTAAGCATGATGCTTGTCCATCAGTTAATTTTCGTCTTCAATCCACTGAGGAAAAAAGTGTACATGCCTCTTGCTATCATTGTTGGGTATTTATGCCCACTGGTGGTGGTGGCAGTGACCTATCTGATTTACAGTAAGAGGACGGACGTAACCTACTTCAACCGATCTTCATGTTGGTTGACGTATGTATCATCAATGCAGGGTTCCCTCTATGGTTTTCTCTTTCCCATCGGCGTCGTTGTGTTCGCTAACTTATGCTCAATGGGAGTGGTCCTTTCAACTCTCCTGAAACCTGCTGCAACCCAGAACACTAAAAAGGATGACAAAGAGGCAGCCAAGAGTGTTGTCAAAGTCATTGTTTTCCTAACACCTGTTTTTGGTGGGACCTGGATTTTAGGGCTTTTTGTGTTTCTGATGAATCCAAACAGTTTCCTCAGTGTTTTAATCAATTACGCCTTCACCATTGTTAACTCCTTACAGGTAAATGTTGGACATACTGCACAAACATTTATGTTACATTTAATTCCAAGCAAGGAAAAATAATGCTTCATTCTCCACCCCTTTTTTAGGGCCTTTTCATTCTGCTGACTGGATGCTTTGGAGAAAAAAGAGTATGTTTTTTTTTCCTTCTGCATAGCTTTTAACGATGTGGTATAATTACAAAGCAGAACATTCATGTTTTTTTAATCTGTTGTTTTCCATTAGGTTCGAGATGAAATTGTGAAACTTGTTACTGGGGTAAGTTAATAACTTTTGCCATTACTAAAAATATAAGGGCGATTATAAAATAAACTAACTATCAATACAAATTTAAAATAAAATTTTAACCAATCTATTTTGCTCTTTATAAGGGATCCAAAAGTGAAAGCAAGACAAACCTAACTACAGCAAAAAAATGAAGACTGGTATGTGACAATAATTTATACATTTTGCACAGTGTATGTGTTTTGTAGATTTTACGCATTTTTCAAATTTACAGTACAAGTAACCATCTTTCCTTCTTACACTGCAGGGCTTTAACCAGCCTAAATCAAGCGCTGAAGATTTGCCAAATATACAGCAGCAGAACACAGAGCAACAGAAACAATGGCCCACAGGATGTTGTACCTTAAAATTTTATCACAGAAATTAATAGAGACTCATTTAGCAAATATTTGTCACCACTAGCACACTGCAGTATGCAGCACTTTGCATTAGCTGATGTACAGGTCGAGCCATTTGGCAAAGTTCCCTTCAAGACTTTCAAGAATTTTTTTCGATTATATCGCTTTGTCAAAGAGCTGATACTGCGTGCTTTATATAAATAAACACACACACACACACACACACACACACACACACACACGGACACATACTCACACACTCGCACATATTTTCACCATTTTTTGCCTTTTACCTGTAGTTGTGCTTCATGTGCTTTTGCTTTTCTGAAGGCAGTTTGACTGCAGTAATATAACTGTTCATATATTGTACAAAGTATATATATATATTTATTTTTTTTTCTAAACAGACAGTGGAGACTTATACAGTTAATAAAATTGTTAAATATTCATAGTAAATATTTCCCAGTTGCACTTCCTGTGCTGGTGTGAGGTAAAATGTGTCAGTGAAAGTCTGTTTATGAAAAACGTATGGACATTTTTGTTTTTATTTATAAAAAGTAGAATATAATTAAGCACACCATTTCATAAATGACAAAATAAACCCCTTATTTTTTGCCTCAGTTCTTGTTCACTAGCCTGATTTTATTATCATGGAAATACATACATCTAAAAGGCCAAACATCAGGTAAATCCATTCAACATGTAAAGTAGTGTGTAGTTAAATATAATATTACTTCAGGCATTCAGAAAAACAAACACTGGGAATTTTTGTCTGTCTGTAAGTCATCGTAATATTGCCAAAGATCAGAGTTATTCAGTTAGCAGGATCCTGGTCAATCAAAATTGTGCTGATATAATTTGTTTGTTGCCCAATGATGGCCTGCATTGCTCGAATCCATGAGTCTAATCAGGATAAAGTGGTAACTGAACACTAATTCATCTATGTAGATTATGACATTTATAATCAAATATAAATATCATGTAAGTGGTAGCTAACTTACTTTTTTAATTCATTCAATTTTATTTGTATAGTCCTTTTCCAATGGTCATTATTGCAAAGGAGCTTTACAGAATTTAAAGAAAATTTGTATGAAATGTGAAACAATGTTTCTGAATCTAAATGTTCAGATTGTCCTTGATGAGCAAGCCAAGGGCAGTGGTGGCAAGGGAAAACTCCCTAAGACAACAATAGGAAGAAATCTTGTGAGGAACCAGACTCAACAGGCAACCCATCCTTATTTGGGTGATATCAGATAGCAGTAATTGTAGTGCAGTCATACTGTGTGTTAGGCAGCTGATCTCCAACCAGAAATGGGACACCAGGAAGAGTCATACAGGTCCAGACATCAGAGGGGGTCTGGACCACTGGCAGCTCAGGAGCGCATGTGTAGCTTGACGGAGAGAAAGAGAGAGATAATAGTTAGGTATGGTCACAGTCACATAATTTATAAAGTGCAAGCATGGACTCCGGCAGGACTAGCTATGACAGAATAACTAAAAAGGAGAGCCAGAAGGAAACACAGACATGAGAACTCCCTGAGATGTAAAGCAACCAATTACCTCACCATCAGCAAACCTGAGATGATCAATGAGAGTGGTGAAGACAGCATCTAAACATACCAGTTTACTATAATACTCTACGTCTATGAGTCCCTCCTTTACCCAAGGCAAATCTATTCACAAAAATGCTTGGCTAAATAAATAGGCTTTTAGCCTAGACGTAAACACTGAGACTGTGTCTGAGTCCCAAACATTAACTGAAAGGCTTTTCCATAATATTGCCCTGCCCCTTGCTGTAGTTTTCATAATATGCGGTAGTGACAAGCAGCCTGCATCCTTTGATCGAAGCAGGCATGGCGGATCATAAGACACTAGCAGTTCACTCAGGGACTGTGGCACGAGAACATTTAGTGCTTTATAGGTCAAATGTAATATATTAAAATTGATGCAGAATTTCCCTGGGAGCCAATGTAGTGTGGATAAGATAGAGGTGATGTGTTCGTATCTTCTGGTTCTAGTGAGGACTCTGCGCTGCATTCTGGACTAACTGAAGGTTGTTGATGCACCAAGTTGAACAACCAGATAGTAAAGCATTAAAATAATCCAACCTAGAGGCAATAAAAGTATTAACTATTTTTTCTGCATTGTACTGACAATATATTCCTTATTTTGAGAATATTTCTGAGATGAAAGCTATGGGAATATTATCTACATGAACTTCAAATGAGAGATTGGAATTTAAAATCACACCGAGGTCTTTTACTGTAGTGAAACTTGATGAAACTTGATAATTTACTGTAGGATCAAAAAGCTTATTTCGAGCTGCATGTCCTAGTATCAATGCTTCTGTCTTGTCAGGACTAAGCAGAAGGAAGTTAATTAACATTCAGTCTCTTATGTGCTTCACGCATTGCTCAACTATATTAAGATGGCGTTTCTCATCTGGTAGGTCAATCAGAAGATGAAATCAACTAACTACACTAGTTTATCTCCCCTAGAGGTCAAGGTAGTAAAAGGAGAAAAAACAAACAAACCTTTTTTGCAATGTAGCAAAAAAAAAATTTATATACTCCTAAGATGCATACTATCATGATCAAAAGGAGATATATTCTTATTACATCTGGACTCTCTCTCTCCCTCTGAAAGCAGGAAAACCACTTACCTGTAGAATTTCACAAAATGATTGTGTAAACTTTCATTAGGCTCCGAAGTCTGAAGCACTGATTGTTTCTTAAATTGTGAGTTAAAGTGAAGTAATTTAACTGTTCAGTAGTCCAATTAACTATGCATTCACTGAGCAGAATAATTAAATAGTGTCCATAAATCCTTTACCTTGTTGTGCATAAAATTTGAAAAACAAAAATTCTTTAAAGTTTTCAATTGGAATCGATCCTAGCAAGCGTTAACCATGTCTTTTCATGAAAGCCTGAAAACACTGATTCAATCAGGGTACAGACAGCCATATAGGCAAAAAGTTTATTACTGAAACACAATACAGAGTCACTGACATTAAAACTTTAAAGTGGAGACTATGAAGAATTAATGTTAAAATAGACCCATAATTACGTCATTAAAGTGGACCATTAAATTTAATAATAAATAATAATAAAAAAAAACGTAATACCCAAAAACTGTGTATTACTATGACACAGACAAATGAACCAGACAGTTTGATCACAAGGGATCTTGATCAAGTGTAAAATTATGATACTCATCTGCCTTTACTGGACTGTCACTGTCTGCCTGTAACATCCTAATTACACTGAAATATATGATTATTGTATGAGCATATTTAAATTAGGGGCAAAATTTCCACTCAAGTAAAATATGCATGTGCTTTGGAATATTGATGGCTCTCTATATGTCCACACCCATGCATTTCAGATCTGATATGATTGTATGTCATGTCTTCAATTGTCCAGCTTTTGAGAGTTTCACATTCTGTTCTGGGCTGACAGAAGTGGAACCTCATGCAGTCTTTTGCTGTTGTTATTCATGTATATGAAGGTCTGATGTGTTGTCCATGCTCGGATACTTTTCTGTTCACCATGGTTGTAAAGATTGATTATTGCTGTAGATCCCTGTCAGCTTGGTACTTCTCATTTGAGCTCTTTTATCAGGAAAGGCATTTCCACTCACAGAACTCTCTGTGAACAGACAAAACAGTCTGTGTTTTTTGTTTTCTCCACCATTCTGTTTAAACTCTAGAGACTGTTGTGCATAAAAATCCCAGGAAAACAAACCATCTCGCACCATCAACCATGACACGGTTAAAGATCAGAAATTTTCTTCATTCTGACATTAGATATGAACATTAACTAAAGCACTTGTTCTTTGTCTGCATGAGATTATATAGTACATTGTGCTGCTGCCACTTGACTGGCTTAGGTAACCACATAAATAAGCAGGAGTCCCTATTAAAGTGGACAACTAGTGTGCTCACTATTTGAAGTAAGTGTGAAGTAAATGGCCCATGTTACCTCATGTTATAATACAGTAATAATCCTTACACAATGAATACACATTTTTGCTTGTGATTAGGTTATTAGTATAGTTTGTTGTTGTTAATAAGTTGTGTAGTAAAGTACTGTACAATGTGTAAATAACCTTAACATACCAGCACAAGATAGGCAGGTACGTATACTTCCATTTATGGGGAGGCCTACATCTTCTCCAAACATTTGTGTGGTTTAAAATGATAGCTGCACAGATGAAGGTATCAGATAACATCAGAGTCTTTACTGAGATTTTTCCTCATTACTCTGCTACATCTTGATAACAGTTTCTATTTGCAGGTTGTAACAGTCAGGCCTAGATGAATCCCTGTGTGCAAACACTTGCTAAAATATAATCTCAGTGGGATTGCTGCCTGCCCTGGTTTTCACATGACTGTGCCTCTTCTAAAATTATCTGTCCTGAAAAATATACTGCATTTCCTGGGAATCATAATTACCCGTTTTTTTAAAACACAAATTATCCAAAATTGGTAGCCCCTTACAGTAAAAAAATGCAAAGTTCCCAATTCTAAAAAAGTAAAGGAAGTAAAACCCACAGCAATAAATTGAGATTACAACACACTGTTACAAAGATTTAAGTTGTCCAATAATTAAACATTGAAGAACATTTTGCAGTTTAGATAAGGTGACTATATTCTCCTTATTTGTCAATTGTACATACTGCCAATTCTTTTGGATGGATCTTCAAAATTATACCAACAGTTATGTCCTTTCCACTGCAAGGTCTGATGTATTTTCTCATCTTGCACAAAATAAAATTGATAAAGGTGCTTTATATTGCATCCAATTGGTTATTATTTATAATAAATTTTATATCCACAAATTTACAGCACACAAAACCATACGTTAAAAATCAAAAGGCATGCAAAAGTTTGAATGTGTATATACAGAGGGGCCCAAAAAATTTATACTTTTTGTCTCTTTTCTGACGTTTACATGGTAGCATCAGCAATGGGGCGACTACTGACATCTTTAGAGGAAACATAATACTACACATTGCAGCCATAATTAAATTTGAGTTTTAAAACGGGCATAGATAACAACTGATGAAGTGTGTTTACATTTTTGGACCCCTGTGTAGTTAATGTAAGATGATGATTTATTGGTTTTTTATTCCTCATGTTGTAGTAACAATTTGTTCAATCATTTAAAAAAAGACTATAATCAAGTCACAAATTTATACAATTGTGTCTTTGCTTCTTTTAACTGAACTCGAGGAGAAACACTAATATTAATACTAATACTAATACTAATACTAATAATAATAACAATAGTAATAATTACAAAAACAATTAAAGAATAAAAGTATAAAATACAAGATTCAGGTGTAAAAAATTTTTTTTAAAAAAAAGGTCACCACAGATGCCCTTCCTGATGCAACCCTCCCATTTTATAAGGACTGACCGTAGTGACTGGGGTTTGGGCATTGAAGCTAGTAACAAACAACTAAATATTAAAGAAAATCTTCTCTCCAGCTAACTCTCTACCACAGTTTTTCCTTTGTCACTTCAACCTCTTGCATATCCTACCTCCCCACATCCGAAAACCTCCTCTTGGGCCTTCCTCTTCTCCGTCTGCCTTGCAGCTCCATCTCTAACATCCTGATATACCCCTGATCCCTCTTCTGCACATGCCCAAACCATTTTAGTCTGGCCTTTATATCTTTGTCCCCAAACCATTCTACACTACACTATTGCTTTAATATACTCCATTCTATGTCCATTCTTGTCACTCCCAAAGCAAATCGCAGCATCTTCAGCTCTGCCACCTCCAGCTTCTGCTTTCTACCTTTTTGTCAGCTGCAATGTTGAACAATTTGTACAACATTTCTGGTCTCACTACTGTACTGTAAACTTTCCTTTTCATTCTTACCTTTCTCTCACAGATAACTCCTGCTACGCTTCTCCACCCATTTCACCCTGCCTGCACTCTCTTCTTCACTTCAACTAAATGGAAAAAACAATCACAGTTTTCTTATTTCTTTGATTAAATCTGAATTTCGAGACAATAACAGAGAAGATATATGGTTTTCTTTAATACATGTAAGAGGGTTTGGATTTCACAAAAGGAAAAGATGTGGTTTTGGTTGTGAATTATAAAATCTACATTAATGATTGTACAATTTGGTCTTTAAAATCTAGTTTTGTTTAATTATATGCTTTTAAGTTATTTTTTAATGAAAATCATTCATGAATAATAATAATAATAATAATAATAATAAACATCACAACAGACTCGCGCGCAACTCCCAGTTCAGGAAGTGACGTCATATCAAAATGGCGGCGCACAGCCAAGACATGAAACACATTATTACCTCTTACCATTAAACTGTCTGTGCACGATTTCTTTTAGATCAATAAACACAGAGACATGTTGAGTTGTTAAACTCTATTTTACTATTAAAACTATAGTATTTAAACTATATTTTACTACGAGTAAAAATATTTCATCACGTTACTATCGCAGTTAACTGTTAGCGTGTTACTAACAAAAGACACACTGTGTACGTTGACGATGACGTCATTCCGAGCTCCATAAAAGAATGTCGAACGCAGCAGACAGTCGGAGGTGGTGAGGTTGTGTAGGACATGCAAGGTGGATCAGCGTGCTCACAGGTTCATCCTTCTGGGGGCGTCCCTACACCAACATCCGGGGAACAGAACCCGGAAGTGCTGTGGAATAGAAAGCGGTGGAACCGGTTGGACAGTAAGCAAAGTTTAAGCAGAGTTCCACACTGGTCAAAAGATACACACCTGGACTCGTGTCCGCCTCAGGTAGGGCTCTGTAAATATCTATTTTACATTTATGGTGTATGCTGGCTAAATAGAAAGTTGACTAAACTTAACTTTACATGTGACAGTGAAACACTTATTCCCTTAGGCTTTTTGTTTTTAAAGTATAAATGTGTGTGTATACACACACA
>JAQMYK010000016.1:1455887-1466985 GCA_030014345.1 Clarias buthupogon
TATATGGGATTAAAATGCGATTAATTTCGATTAATTAATTACAAAGCCTCTAATTAATTAGATTAATTTTTTTAATCAAGTCCCGGCCCTAATAAAAATATTTACACACACACACACACATTTTCAGGGTTTTGTGGTTTTTGGTGGACCTCAGAACCTTCCCTCGTTGGGGGAGAACTCACTAGGGGGGCATTCCTACTGAGAGTATACTGTGAGTGCCCCCCCACCAGGGAAGGTTCTGAGGTTTATCCTAAACACCTCATGAAATGTGTACCACACTCTTAGTGTATCCTGATCTAGAGGTAACCAGGACCTACTCATGCAGGTGGAGACAGCAGAAGAGTGTCTGGGACCTAGGGCATCCTCATAACCCCATCTGATTCTATCCGGGGATGATCAGGTGGCGCTATCCTGTGGCTCCACCACCTGAGGAAAGTGGCTTTGTAAAGTGAAAAATCACCCGAGTGCAAGATCTGGACTAGATATACTGTAGTCCTTACAGCATGCACTCCAAACCCAAGCTTCTTAACCAGGAGGAAAACGCCTTCTCGAGGCTGAGGGCGTCGCAGTAGGAGGTTCTCCCCGTGGATGTAAGAGTGGTCTTAGTGAGAGCTCGAGTCTCAGGAAGGACAAAGTCGAACTGATGTGAGTAAAAACCAAGCAGCAGCAGCTCCTGAGTTTCTGGAGGAAGTGGATGAGATGCAGAAGAGGGAACCTCTAATGGTTGACATGGTGTTCCTGGAGAAATTCTGAGCTCTTGTTGGGAATGATAGTGTCTCTCGGGGTGATGGGACTTGGATCTGGACTGTGTGGCCAGGACTGAACTGACCTCCTGAACTCGTGGCAACCTCCACCAGGAAAAGCAATCGGAAAATGAATAAATGAATGCATGCAAGCACACACACACAGACATTCACACACACACACACACACACACACACACCTTGTTAAAGTCCTCAGTCGTGGCTCTCATCTCCTTCCAGGTTTTATTAAGCAGCTGGATGCAGACGCAGAAAAACTCCTCCCACGCTCGATCATGAGTGAAGAACATCGGGTGATAATCATTACAGCCCTCATTCGCTACACAAACACACACACACACAGAATTTACTTTACCAGTTACTTTATATTGGTGTGTATTAAAAGCTGACTGTGTGTGTGTGTGTGTGTGTGTGTGTGTGCGAGCGTTACATACGTAGTTCTCCAACCTGTAGTATTTCACACAACATTCTTGTCAGCTCAATCACACACCGACCAAAAGGACACTCGTGTTTATCTTCACGACTGCTGTTCTCCAGAACAATCTGACACACACACACACACACACAGATGTAAAAATGGTTACTCAGTTCCCTTTGATAGCTGTCTAGAACGTTTGTTTTGTATGCAAGACAAACCCGGGCATCAGAACACACCTGCCAGTCACATGTCCCAATATTTTTCAATTGAAGAACAGAAAATGTTAAAGAAAATGTGCCATGCTGTTGCTATTCCAATAGTTTTGAATGGAACTGTATATACACACACTGTGAGTACACACACTTTTGATAATAAACCTATGTGTGAGGCTTTGCATCTGAAATACAGTTTTACAACCCGAGTGTAGTGCAATTAATTGCGTACATTATGTAATTGATTGTGTGTGTGTGTGTTACCCGTGTGTAGGTATCAGGGTGGACTTTGGCGAGATAGAGCATGTTATCGAGGGCCAGCAGTCCCGGCGGCGTCTGAGTGAAATCCAGTGCAGGGTTCACACCGTTCTGTAGCACACACACATCAAGACACTCTCATTGTATCTTTTTTTCTATCGGTGTGTGTGCACGTGTGTGTGTGTTTGTGTGTGAGAGAGAAAGACTAACGGTAAAGCCGAGCAGTTTGTAGTCTTTAGTGTAAAGAGCTTTTCTCTTCTCTGTGCCAGTCGGGTCGCCCTCACCATCAAACGCCAACCTGCGCAGCTCAAATAGGGCATCTCTCTGAGCCTAAACACACACACACACACACACACACACACACACACACACACACACACACACACACACAGGGGTGCCATTATTTAAACATGTTCAGCAGAAGAAAATACTCTAATGTAAATACTCTTTACATAGAAGTATTAGAAGTAGTTTTTATAAAATGATTAAGGTGCATATTCTATAAATATTTAGATAAAATTATACTATATAATTATACTATATTTAAATTAAATTATACTATAAATTATAGGGGGGGGGGTCTTCTTCAATCCAGTGTCTTCTTGTGCCAGTCCCAAGCTTTGATAAATGGCAGGAAGGGCATCCGATGTAAAATATTTGCCAAATCAATCATGCGAATCATTAACAAGACTTCCATACCGGATCGGTCGTGGCCCAGATTAACACCGAGCGCCACCAGTGCTTTTGACCTACAGGGTGCCGGTGGAAATGGGCTACTATTGATTGGTTGGTTGAAGAAGGAGAGGAGGAAGGCGTGCTCATAGACAGAGAGAGAGAGAGAAGAAGAAAGGCAAGAGTTTAGGAGTGACAGTATGAATGTTGGGTCTTTTGACAGAAGGCAAAAGAGTTGGTTGATATGATGCAGAGAAGGAAGGTGGATATACTGTGTGTCCAGGAAATCAGGTGGAAAGATAGCAAGGCTAGAAGCTTAAGAGCAGGGTTCATGTTTTACCATGGTGTGGATAAGGAAAAGAAATGGAGTAGGAGTTATTCTGAAAGAAGAGATTGTAAGGAATGTTCTGGAGGTGAAAAGAGTATCAGATAGGTTGATGAGTCTGAAGGTGTGATGTGCAATGTTAGTGGTTATGTACCACAGGCAGGATGTGAGTTAGAAGAGAAGAAGAAATTATTTAAAAATTGAATGGACACGTCAGGGAAGGGACCAGAGGTGATGAAAATATGATGGGCAGGTTTGGTCTTCAGGACAGGAACGCAGAAGGACAGATGGTGGTAGACTTTGGAAATGGCAGTAGTGAATACGTTCTTCCAGAAGAGGCAGGAGCAGAGTCAAAGAAGATGCAGGACTTTAAGTACTTAGTGTCAACAGTCCAGTGTAAAGTGTGTAAAGGAGGTGAAGAGACGTATGCAGGCAGGTTGGAACTTGTGGAGAAAAGTACCAGGCAGGAGGTCTAGAGGAAGACCAAAGAGGAGATTTATGGATGCAGTGAGAGAGGCCATGTAGTTAGTTGGTTTGCTAAAAGAGGATGCAGAGGATAGGGTTAGATGGAGGCAGATGATTCGCTGTGGCGACCCCTGAAAGGGAACAGCTGAAAGATAAAGAAGAAGACAGGAAATCCCCTACATACAATCGAACTTTTGAAGATACAAACACGCCTTCACGCATGTTCAATTGCAGAAGTTAGATCAAATGTCCGGTGTACAGTGTCCATCCCAGGATGTCCGGAAGCGAGCGTTAAAGCAGAGGTGATGTAGCTGGTACTGCTTAGAAGCACCAAGTGATAATGATGAAGACAAAAGTGAGGAAATGGAGAAAGGTGGAAAAATGAAAGACATTCATCTTCGTTCTTTTAACATGAATTGTTCAACCATAGGCACGATTCTAAAGAACAAGGAATAGATCATGGAAGACGTTAGTTTTATACTGTGTATAGCCAATTACGTTCGTATCCTAGTACCTAGATAATGTTTGTTGGACTTATAAACAAATTGAATTTACAAACGAGCGCTCGAAACGGAGCATGTATGTAGGGGACTTACTGTACATCTTCTCAGTATTAATTACAGCCCGAGTGTAATTAATTACAGCCCGAGTGTTTATCACACAGGGTTGCTGCTGCAATCTGACATCTCAACAAGTTTCAGGTGAAGATAAATCACCTGATCGTTTGGGTCCATTTTGGTCATCATTCGCTCCTCCAGAAGGTTAAAGGTCAGAACCTGCAGCACATATAGCTGATGCGCCATCTCAGCTTTAATCGGGCGATTCCCACGAATCACATGCTGCAGGGACGAGAGGAAATTAATACGTTACACACAATGCTAATAAAGAAATAGAACAGAACTGAGGGATTCAATGACTTGATTAAGCCCCTTTAAATAAGGCAAGTTGGTTAAATCCCCTTTGGTTGAGTTCTCTTAGATCCCAAAAGTCCCCTTGGTTAAGTCCCCTTGGTTAAGTTCTCTTAAATAGGTCTCCTTGGTTAAGTCCCCCTAAATAAGTCATCTTTAAATCTCCTTGGTTAAATTCCCTTAAATAGGTCACCTTGGTTAAGTCCCCTTGATTAAGTCCCTTTAAACAAGTCCCAGGGGTTAAGTACCCTTAAAAAGGCCCTCTTGGATAAGTCCCCTTTAACAAATTCTCTTAAATAAGTTCCCTGCATTAAGTTCCTTTAAATAGGTCACTCTGGTTAAATCTCCTCAATTACGTTCCTTTAAATAAGCGCCCTTGGTTAAGTCCCCTTGGTCACTTGCACAGTTTGTATGAGTGTAAGAACAAAAACACTTACATTGAGGATGATGGAGCGCAAATGCTTCTGTATCAACGTGCTGGCCATTTCCTATAACACACACACACACACACACACACACACACACACACACACACACACACAAAATTAACAAATATTTGATTTTATATGAGATATGGATGGTTTATAGTCTGATGAGTTAAAAATTCTGCTAATAAACACACAATACAGCTAAACACAAAAAATAATAAAATATCACAATGACTGCGTGGAGTGAACAAGAAGAAAGCTGCGATGAAGAATGCAAGATGATGACGAAGAGTACTCACAGAAAGACATGAAGCTCCAGAGTGCACATTATTTTCATGATGGAGGAATGAGGAAGAGAGATAAAGGGGTGAAGAAGATAGAATGAGATAGAATGAAGGAGGATAGAGGGATGACATGGTAGAAGGATAATGACAGGTGCTCACAATGTATGCGTGTGTATATACCTGGCGTCTGTCCTCAGGTGCTTTAAGGAACAGGGCATTGATCAGGGCAATGGCGTAGGTCTGAATCTCCTGATTGGACCTGAGATCAGACAGACAGTTAGACGTATCTCGCTCTCCAGCTAATCTAATCATCACTACGGCTCCGTCCCAAACACCATAGCTCCTCAGTATAGTGTCATCTATCTCTGTCCTTTTACACCCACGTATGTGTACTCTGAGTGGAGTTTACGCCCGAGGTTTCCTGATTCCCTGAATCAGACGCTCCTGAGACCACAAACACTCACCTGATACATTCACTCCACGGAATAACCGATAAGAAATTCCTTCTCTGACATCACCTGAAAAAATCCTTTTTGTGAACCAAAAAAATGTATTTTGTCTTTAATATTGTCCTGAAATGACACCGCACAGTGTGTGTATATATATATGTCTATATATGTATATGTGTCAAATGGTCAGATGGTGGTGCTGTGCACTGGCCTAGACGCTGCTCCTCACTCAGGCTGAGTGTAACTCAGACACGACCCTTCTGAGCTAAACCCCGACCCCATGATGTAGCTCTACCTGAGGTGTGAGGTGTGCCACTTCAGGTCAGAGACCGCCTGGTGTTAAAGACACTGTGATGCTTGGAACAAAGCCGTGTGTGTCGTGTGTAGTGTGTAGTGTGTGAGTGTGTGTGTGTGTGCGTGTGTGTTAGAGGTGTGTATGTGTGTGTGCAGTGTGTCTGCGTGTGTGTGTGTGTGTAAGTGCTCACACTTGCAGGTGTGTGATGAGCTGTGTGATGGGGATCTCCTGAGCGATGCGGTGGTACAGAGTGCAGCTGTTCAGCACCATGCTCTCCAACACCGCCAGGGAGCGCTGCAGGATCGACACGTCCACCAGTGGCTGGGTCACATGACCCGCGATCTGAGCACAACAGGCATACAACCTCGTCTGTCACTGCACAACTACTCATTACTGTTAATAACCTCAGCTTTCATCTCACAGAGAGAGTGTGTGAGAGAGAGAGGAAAAGAGAGAGAGAGAGAGAGAGAGAGACAATACAAATGTAAATATTTGTCATGCCAATAAAGCACCTTTGAAACTTGAGAGGGAGCAAGAGAGGGGCGATGAAGAGAGAGGGAGAGAAAGGGAAAGAAAGATGGAGGGAGAGGGAAAGAGAGAGAGAAGGAGAGAGAGTGGAGAAGGGAAGAAGAGAGAGAGATAGGTGGGAGGAAGCGAGAGAGAGGGGTACGGAAGGATAGTCAAAGATAGAGAGTAAAAAAGACAATAGAGAGACAAAGATATAGACAGACAAAGATACCATGGCGATGGTTGCTAGGAAACAGCAGGGACTCAGAACTGGATATGAGATGCCTTTACACCTAATTTATTAACTTCAAATCCTCCTTACTGTGACCCCGCCCACACACGATGTAACCGCGCCCACACATTATATAACCCCGCCCCCACAATGACCACACCTCTTTTTGGAAGCACACCCCTACACTGACCACACCCCTCTTTGTAACCCAATAAACACTGACCACACCCATCTATGTAACCCCACCCCTCATTCTGTGTGTGTGTGTTTGTGCATGTTTGTGTGTGTGTATATACATGCCTGTTTAATGAAAGACAGTGAGATCATATCCCATGATACGATGCCGTGATCCATCAGTTCCAGAAACGCAGTGAGTGTGAAGGCTAACATCTCACCAAAACTACAACACACACAGAGTATAAATAACATCATCCCACTGCACATCACTGCACTGAGCTCAGGTAACACAAACCTCTGAGGCGCTGGGTGTGAATAAACCTGGGCAGATATTTTAGTGTGCGTGAGTGTGGATGTGTGATGTGGTGAGTTATCGTGTGTGTGTGTGTGTGTCTCACTGTGTCCCGCTCTCCACCAGTCGTGCGAGGGTGTTAATGCCCTCAATGTTGATGAACTCGGTGGCAAAGGTGGCGTCAGCCGAGAGCTTGGCCAGCTCCTTCAGTGCCTCCAGACGAGCGTCGATGCTCAGAGACTGAATCCTGTCGAGGAGCTGACGAGCCGCTCGAGCCTGTCAGCAACACACACACACACACACACACACACACACACACACAGAACACAGAGGTGACAATACACCAGAAAATCCCCAAAATCCCAGAACACACCTTAGTGTTTAATACCTCAGTGTTTATTATCTCAGTGTTTAATAATTCAGTGTTAAATATTTCAGTGATATACCTCAGTGTTTAACATCAGGGGAGAGATAAAATTAATCTTTAGCGTGTGTTTACCGGAGAGATGGCTAATCTCAGGATGGTGCCGTTCTTGATTTCTCCGCGGCTCTGAGATACACAAACACAATCCACTTTAATCATCCAAATACACACTGCAAACACTATATCACAAATGTGTATGTGTGTTACCTGTTCGGTGATATAAAGCTGAGCTCCATCAGCGTTGCGTAACGCGAACTGCTCTGACCCAGACAGAGACCATCTGATAAAACACATCAATCGGCACATTAAATACTAGTGAGGTTACTATGACACAGAAGCACTGAAGCTTGTATTGAGCCGAAGGGGGCGTGTCCAAATGAAGCCTTGCTTGGAGGCATGTGTCAGTTCACTGAGAGTCACGTGACCAATGACTAATCGAGCCTCGCATTTGCCGGAATCACGTGACTGACTCGTTTGGCACTTAAGTAAAGGCTCGCACACTCTTTAGTTCATTTTCAAAGATTCACAGATGTTGATTATGTGCATAAACATTTTCTTGAACAGTGCAGCTGCATGTACATATTATTTGTGCTGCTTGCGATGTTACGATCTAGTTGCTACACAAAATCTGTCCACTAGATGGCAGTACAATGAGCCCTCGCGTGAAGCTTTAGGAAATAAACCTTTTGGTGAAAAATGTTGGCTGTGAAGCCTCGACTCCTAAATGAGGCTTCATCTGGCCATCACTATTAAATACTCAGTAGGACCTTTATGACATCATCAGGGTCCAAGCACAGGATTTTCCTGCAGATTTAAAAGATAACGTATTATAGCAAAGTACCTTTCCAGTGTAACCAGTACGCTGATTATTTTCTCACAGCAGCGTGTGCCTGACTGTTTCATTCCTGTTACTCCACAATATTTTATCACTCATTCTATTTATCTATTTAAAAAAAGAAAAAAAAATTCCTGCACTGAGAGGTGAGTGCACGTGATCCAGCTGTAGCTCAGAGATATTATACACGTTTCCATGGCAATGGCTCAACTAGTGCCAACAGTTCCTCAAAGTTCCCTGTGGTGCTGCGATGTGCTCAGGTGTGTTACACAGTCCTGCAGCTGTTGGATATGTGAACAGTGTGTGTGTGTGTGTGTGTGTGTGTGTGTGTGTGTGTGTGTGTGTAGTTGTCACTCTACTTCATTCATTTGTAGCTCAATTGAATGCGGTGGAGCATCTGTGAGACGAGTTCCTGCTCTCATGTATGTTACAACACACTCACTCTCTCCTGTATTCTCTCGCTTTCTCCCGGTTACATGCAGGGAGCTGTAGACTTTCCATCTGACTGTTACACAGCGTTCACACTGGACACGCCTCACACACGCGTTACGTAGCCAATCACTTGACTTTATCAAGTCAATAACATCGTTGCATTGTTATCAACTTGTTTATAATCTGTGGATCAAGTGGAGCATACAGCGCTGGACACGTCACTGTGAACAAGCCGTTGCTATGGAAACCACAATGTATCAGCGCAATCACATTAATAGAAACCTGCGCTACCAGAGCCACTCTTTTAAGAATTAATCAGCACGATTCTGACCAATCAATCAGAGAGGATGGTGGTGTGAGGAACATTCATTCATTCATCTTCTATACCGCTTTATCCTCTATTCAGGGTCGCGGGGGGCCTGGAGGCCGTCCCAGGAGACTTTCGGGCACAAGGCAGGGTACACCCTGGACAGGGTGCCAATCCATCGCAGGGCAGTGTGAGGAACAGCAGCACTGTATTCTAGTCTTTAATTGGTAAAGGTGTTACATGGTCGTGTTTACTCACCCATCACACACTTCTCTTACAATGGAGGAGAGCGGCTTTTTCTGAAACATACACACACACATTGATGACAGAACTACAATATAAATCGTCAGTAGTGTGAGGAGGAGGAGGAGGAGGAGGAGTTCAGACCTGGTCGATCTCGATGAGCTGTGCGTTCGCTCCGGGCCACTCGACGGCCACTTTCACAATGTCTGAGGGAGGCGGCATCCTACACACACACACACACACACACACACACACACACGAAAAGGATGAGATTAACGTTTACACAGCTTTACACACTGCTGTATTTCACAGATGAAAAATTAAACACATAGTTCGGCTCCTCAGCTGTTTCCTGTTGTTGCGTCATGGCTGATTTTACTTTGAGTGAGTGTGTGTGTCGGGGGGGAGGGGGGGGGTGTTCTGAATCTCCTGATGACAAACACACTTACACTTTATAAAGTTTTGGTGATGAGGTTAAACCTGAAGTTAGACGGAATTATTGTGGATTTGAGTCTTTAATAAAAAACGTGAGTGTGTTTGCGATACGGCATGTGTGTGTGTGTGTGTGTGTGTGTGTGTGTGTGTGTGAGTGCAGCACGGTGTTAATCTGCTTTCAATCTGATTTCTACTGAAACTGGAAGAAACCACAGACGGTAGACAAACACACACTCATCCTCTGCTCGTAAACACCAGAGGGAATGTTCACACACTTCTCCACTGCAGCAGTGAAACTGTCTCACACTAGAGTGACGTGTGTGTGTATTTAAAAATAATACTTTGGAGAGCTACGTCACGAGCTCACCTCCTGCAGTCTCTCTCTCACACACACACATTCAGGTACAGAACATGTCTCCTTTACGGTGAGAGAATCTCAAAGTAGTGATGGAGAGATGGCGGTTAAAAGTTCAGAAGATGAGAGCATGTGATGAGGACAGATAAACCACATCACATCCACCAGCCATTACTGACGTCACTTCCAGTTTGTTTAATTTGATTTCACTGTCATGCAAAATTAATTGAAAAACAATTTTAAAATAAACACAAAACGTTCATGTGTAGATAGCGTGCACGCACGTGTGTGTATGTGTGTGTGGATTCTCGATGACTCATGCATTAGAGAGACACTAATGCAGACTGTGCAAGATCATATAGCTGTGTGTGTGTGTGTGTGTGTGTGTGAGAGAGAGAGAGAGAGAGAGAGAGAGAGAGACTGCACACTAACTCACTCAGACAGAAACCTGATGCTGCAAGTGCACGAAAGAAATGATGGAGGAGTAAACAAAGGAGAGGGAAAGGAAAGATAGAACGCAGGAAGAAATGATGAAGAGATGTACAGTGGATGCAGAGTTAATGATGGAGAGATGGACAGATAGTAAAGTAGTGATGGACCGATGGAGTGATGGAGAGAGAGTAATGGAGATGGAGAGGTGGTGATGGAGTGATGGAGTGATGGAGAGATGGAGTGATGGTGATGTCTAGATGGAGAGATGAAGTGATGGAGAGATGGAGTGATGGTGATGTCTAGATGGAGAGATGAAGTGATGGAGAGATGAAGTGATGGAGAGATGAGATGATGGTGATGTCCAGATGGAGAGATACTTATGGAGAGATGAAGTGATGGTGAGATGAAGTGATGGTGATGTCTACATGGAGAGATGAAGTGATGGAGTGATGGTGATGTCTAGATGGAGAGATACTTATGGAGAGATGAAGTGATGGTGAGATGAAGTAATGGTGATGTCTACATGGAGAGATGAAGTGATGGAGTGATGGTGAGATGAAGTGATGGTGATGTCTACATGGAGTGATGGTGATGTCTAGATGGAGAGATGGTGATGTCTAGATGGAGAGATACTTATGGAGAGATGAAGTGATGGAGAGATGAAGTGATGGAGATGGGATGATGGAGAGATGAAGTGATGGAGATGGGATGATGGAGAGATGAAGTGATGGAGAGAGTGATGGAGTGATAGTGATGGAGAGAGTGATGGAGAGATGGAGTGATGGTGATGTCTAGATGGAGAGATGAAGTGATGGTGAGATGATGGAGTGATGGTGATGTCTACATGGAGAGATGAAGTGATGGAGAGATGATGGAGTGATGGTGATGTCTACATGGAGAGATGAAGTGATGGAGTGATGGTGATGTCTAGATGGAGAGATGAAGTGATGGA
>JAQMYK010000016.1:1584151-1594513 GCA_030014345.1 Clarias buthupogon
TAAAGAAGTCTTTTTAAACCCTAGTATCCATACTTCTACTCAAGTAATGAATGTGAATACTTTTGACACCACTGCTCTTAATACAAAGTAATTTTTTCACCTTCTTGTGTTCGGGATCTTGTAAAGCGTCTATCATCACCACAGAATTTGTTTAGGTGTGAAAACGTACAGCTTTTGACACAGCATGAGTCTGATGTTCACCTTTCTGCCTTCAGTCCAACCATTGCCCAAATCAGCTCAAAATCAGATCACACACTTTTATAAACAGAGAGATAGGAAAGGTCAGAATTTCACCCTTTATAACATCAAACACATTTATATTCTGTTCTAATTAAAAAAATAAATAAGATAATTTAAATCAATACAAATAATTCATCATAGTAACAAAGCACCATATTAATCATGCTAATCCACAAACTATCATTATAGTAAACATCCATAAACTAGCATTTTAGTAATCATGCTAATCCACAAACTAGTATTATAGTAATCACGCTATTCACCAACGAGCATTATAATCACGATAATCTACAAGATAGTATCATAGTAATCAGCCTAATCCACAAACTAGCATAACAGCAGTCACGCTAATCTTCAAAATAGCATTATAGTTATCATGCTAATAGTAATTGCACAAATATATAACCTAGCGTCATAGTAATCATGTTAGTCCGCAAACTATCATAATAGTAATCACTCTAATATACAAACTAGCATTATAGTAATCACTCTAATATACAAAGGATCATAACAAGCACATCATGTATGAACTAGCAATACAGTAAACATGCTAATCAAAACAAAATCTTTCTACATGTAATTTAATAGAATAAAGTTAAATAAAGTTAAACTGAAACGATTGGTAGAATCTGGCCTTAAGTTTTCACAGGAATGCGTTAAAGTCTTTAGTATAATTATTATCATGCCTGTTTGTGTTTGTTTACGTGCTATTTATTTTTATTAATGCTTATGCTCATAGATTAAACTGCTTAATGCAAGTCATTCCTGTTTCCTCTCTCGGATTGTGGATGTAAAAATTCCCTCCAGGTCACACTGACAGTAAACGAGTACATTGTGCAAATTCTCTTGGTCCGTCCAGAGGAGTGCGTTGAGCGAATGACACGTTCCTTCCCTCCAAACGATTAGAAAATTAATTGCTTCTTTAATTAAAGATAAAGCCGGTAGCTCCATCAGGCCACTCATGTGAGACTGAAGTCATTCTCTTTGTATTCTTCTTCTACAAAGTCCTCATTTATTCATCCTCAAAGAGAGCTGTGGTGATTTTCTAAACCAGGACAATGAGAGATTCCAGATTAAAGACACCACAAGGGACTTTGTCGCTTTAATCTTTAAACTTTAAAATGACTTTATTCTCCTTTAGAGTCAGCTAAATAATTATTCATGGAATGAGTAAATGAGAATAATTTACATTAAACAACATGTGTTTTTAGGTTTATTTACTATATATATTCCTAATTTTATTTGTTTATTAAAAAGCTAGCCTGTGAATAGCCTGTTTATTTTAACTCTTTTTTTATTATGTTTACTCTAATCCTAGTTTGTTGCAAATAACTAGCTGCAAAAATGCAAAAATATTTTTTTTTCTTCCTTTAGGACAGTGAGGAATGTACACAAAACATCACAGAAAGTTCAGCTCAGGCTTCCTCATCATCCATGGAGGCCATGTCTCCTTTCCTCAAGAAGAAAGCTCACATCCTTGAGGTTCTTCGTAAGCTAGAAGAGTCAGATCCCCTGAAGTTTCCTCCATCCTCTTGTTATCATCATCATCATCATCCTCACACAGAGCCACATTTACCAGGAGAGGTGACGGTGACTAGCATGGTGCACCTGAGTCCACATCAACACCAGTGTCGACAGTCTAGTTCAGATTCAGATCTTCATGAACACACTCATGCTATTGGTGATGGACAACAAGACAGCCATGCATCATTAAACTTTGGAGGCTGTCCATCTTGTCTCATCCTGCAACAGAGATCAAGCATGGAGCTGCTTAAGGGAAACAAAGGATCCAGTGTGCCGACAGGTTCTGGCAAAGATGATAAGAGAGGACAAATGGGGTTAGAAGAATGTGGTGCTTCAGGACAGACTATAGACAAAACCAATCACCCTTGCTCAGAAGATCCAAAGAATGACTGCAACAAAAGACAATCAAGCAAGATATCGCCTACAAAGACAAAAAGTACCAATAAATTTCACCAAGAAAAGAAATCAGAAACTATTCCATCACCTAAGGGCGGGAAAATGAAGCAATCTCCGAAAAAAGCTGCACCATGTGAGAAACAAGAGCCTGATATTTGCAATGGAGAACTCACAGCAGCTAAAGAAACTACAGTCTCCAAGAAAGCATCAGTAGCATCGTCATATTCTTCAGCCTCATTACCTGAGAGAAGTACTTCAGCATTTTTACAGCAGCAGGTCACAGAAAAAAAATCTACGCAAAGTCCAGCATCCTTGTTTGGTGAATCCAAACCATCAGCCCCGACACTTCTGAAGCTGCTCAAGATACCTTCAGCATCCGAGAATATAGCCGCTTCCAATGCATTTCGCTTGAGTCCTCAACTGACACGAAACTCAAAAATCCCCTGCAGGAATAACTATGAGGTGCAGACACGGAAGGCAACCACAGCAGAACAAGCTTCAAGCTCTAAACCAGACCCTGAAACACATTCAGCTCCAACATCTCCACCAAATCATGAAGAAACATCATCCATTCCCAAAAAAGATCCAGGGTTTAGTAGCCACTCTGCCCCTAAATCAAGCAAGGTTTCTAAAGCAGGTGCTCAGGTACCTCACTATGAAAATATTGATGGTCCTTCCACTTTTAATGCCACCACTGCTACCAAGGACACCACAGAACTTTCTGAAAAACAAAAATTGAACTGGAGAGATGAAAAGGTCCTGAATCCACTTTCCTCGGATTCATCAACAAGCACAAGTGAATCTTCTTCCTCCTCGTCAGATCAGGAGACAGACACAGAAAGCCCAGTTTGGCAAAGACCACAGCACCATTTTAGCCTCCCAACCTCATCATCTTCTGTAAATAAGGCACAGAGGATGAGCTACCCCAGCATGAAAGATGGATATCATGACCAACGGCCTCCAGTGGCATCTCCAAAAGTGGGAGCTTCTGGTGCATCCCACGTTGTGGTTAAAAGAAGAGACAGACAGCCACTGGTGCCAGACAGGAGAGAAATCAGCAGCTACAGTGAGATGAGCTATCACCCGTTCAAAGAACGCTTGGCGGTTCTTGGAAGACTGCAGAATTTGGAAGATATGCATCAAGCAGGAGTAAAGAGGGGGGCACAGAGTAATGTTAGCAGACCTGCTGCATCAACTGGGAAAGGAGAAAGAAGCAAAACAGCCGAAAGACAAATAGAGAGGATCGCACTGGAACAGCGAAAACACACTGGTTCACTCGAAGGAAAATCATATCCTAAAAATAACTTTGGCAATTATGCAAAGGTACATGCGTCATCAGCAGCAGCAGCAGAAAGAAAGTACATCACAAAGCCAGACAGTCAAAAGACCAGAACAGGAATGCCATCGACAGCCTCATGTGAAACCCTTGTAGTAATGCGAAGTTACGTAAAGTGTCCCAGTCCACTAAACAAAACAGTTCCAAGTCCGCAAAGCAGCCCCTCCAGAGCACAATCTAAGTCTCCATCCAAGGCAGGAAATGCCTCTTATCCTCGAGGAATGAAACCAGTTCAGGAAGAGCATCTGAACCTTCAGAAGCATCAGTCACCCAAACTTACAACTCGGAAGAAAAAGGCTATCACACAAGTAGATACCTTTGCACCTCCTGTTCCTTCAAAATCAACACTAGACTCAGCTAAGTCTGTTGAGGAGAAGAGACTTTCTGTCCCACAGTCCTCCATTGAGCAGAAAGTCATGCGGGGAATCCAAGAAAACATGCTTAAACTGCAGGAACAAGATCGAGGACCAGCTGTGGAAACAAAACAGAAAGCGTCCAATGGGATTGCAAGTTGGTTTGGGTTGAAGAAAAGCAAACTCCCTGCTCTTAATCGCAAAGCAGAATTGTCCAAAATCAAATTGAATACGTCCTCATCGTCCACTTCCTCAGGAACCAAAGACATCTCAGGGACCAAAGGAGGGTCCAGAAAGGTAGTGGAAAGTTTAAACATCTCAAAGCTCATGGAAAAAGCAGAGGATTTGCGGAAGGCTTTGGAGGATGAAAGGGTATATGTAAAAGGAGTCGGAATTCCACTCGATCGTTCTGTGAGAGGACGCTCGTGTGAAGTTATCGTGGACCAAACACAAGGTCAGTTATCACTGATGTACACTGGAGTGACGGGTGACGGCTTCATGCAGCAGCTGCTAAACAGGTATGGATGTGAAAAATAGAAAATACACAGGTACTTATGAAATTCTCATACTGTAACACAAAGCAATGTGTTTAATGTGGGTTAATGTGGAAAGGAGAATGCATGCGTTCTTAAAACATAATCCAAAAATTATCTTAATTGAACGACCTTATATAAATACTATGTTAATATCAGAAATCTCAATCAAACATTTGGTAATTATTATACTGTATGTCATAATTTTCAAATGTAATATTGGCACTTGTTATAACTAATAATAACTAATTCCTGGTGTTGTTAACTCACTTTTGTAAGCTTTAAGAAGCTTTATCCCTCCTGCTTAATGGAGGATTGCTATTATACGATTTAATTGTTATACGATATATATATATTTTTATATATTTTTATTTTATTTTATACGATTTTATTATTATACGATATTTTTATTGTTATTTGTACAGAAATATTTTTACTTTATTTTTACCTAGCTAAATTTCATTTTCTATTGTATTTTTTTAATTCATATTTATTTCTTATAAATAAGCTTTTACTTTTAAGGTCACTGGCGGTCATGTAAGCATTTCACTGCATATCGTACTGTGTATGACTGTGTATGTGACAAATAAAATTTTAATTCGAATTTTAGTTAAATTACATTAATATGTCTTATTCTCTACTAGGGTGGATGACAGAGGAGCACCCGGTTTTGGCATTATGCACAGGCGTCTGTCCTTCGACTCTAAAAGGTCACGTCCTGTTTTTGGCCATCAGCAAAGTTGTGTCCGTCAGACCAGGAGTGGCGAGGAGATAAAAGTAAATATAGATTGATATTTTATGAGTGAGTTTTGCTTGTAACCTTCTTCCACCTTCCAGAATATACAGTTTGCCTGGAGCTGTGAGCTGCTTTAAACTCAAATCAAAATATACACTCATACATAAGGAAATTGCATTAATGGTTATGGATATTATTCGTTTATTCTGTTGCCAGAGTTAAGAACTGTGTTGTTTCTTTATCTGAAGCTCTTGTTAAAGCTTGATCTTAATGTCTAAATTATCCTTGGGCTGCTGTAAATTTTGGAATAATATATTGCTAGAAGCACAGAGTCCAAATTCCATGGTTTACTGTGAAATAACAGTTTTCAGATACCTTCTTAGTGCCCCTACCACTGTAAAAAAAAATTAAAAAAAATAAAAATCTACCCATATGTAAAAAAGTTTAGTAACAAGTTGCACATCTTTTAGAGAAATTTGCTGGCCAAACAAAATATTTGACATTGCTGTTTATTTGACACAATGTGTACCCAGTTCAAAATCTTAAGTTGACTCAACTCAAAGAAGTAAGTTGTCTCACATTGTAGGCCACTGATTTAGTTAATTAAAGTGTTTTCTATAAAAACAAGGTTACCCTGACAACAATACCCTGACAATTTAAACACACAAACATTACTTTAAAAATACTTTATTCCTCCAAAACTAGTCAAAGTTAAAACAGTGATCTGCAAAAAAAAATAGGAGAATACAGGTTCTATTTTGCTTAAAGATTAGTAAAATACCTGGATTACACCAGATGCTTATATTATTCCATTTATTCAAATATCAAAACTAGCAAAGATTTGACTTTTGAAGACTTTTTTGCAACAAGATTTGTTTCTCAATATGTGAATCTGAGATGAGCATGTCTCTCCAAGTCCACAAATGATCGTTTATGGCTTCATAGGTGTCCATCCACTCCTTTTGGAATTCAATGTTCAGAGCACAGACCTGACCAAACATCGCTCCTAAAGCTGCTGCGTAGTCATCCAGGCCCTCAAGGACCCCTCAAACAGCTTGTTCGTGCTGCTCCTGTAGCTCCAAAAGGCCAAACGTCATCCCTCTGACCCAATCCTCCAAGGCAGAGCACTGCTTGAAGAAAAAAGAGAAGTCTTGTAAAGACAAAGATGATAATCTTCATAAAATATCTAGTGATGATCATAATAAAGTATATTAATAAGGCTATACACCACCAGAGTGTGTAAAAAATGTTTCTGGAATTCTATTGATGGGTCAAAGTCAAGTATTGTTTCATATTTAACTTGATATTTTTGATGTAAGGTTTTATATAATTACTTATTCTCAGGAGTAATTAAATGTTTTAAATTAACCGAGTGTTTACTTAATTCAGTATCTCATTCAAGAGAGTTGATAAAAACGAATGCAATGGTCTAAGCAGATTATAGTGGTATCAGTATTAATTGATTCATAATGAATCAATAGCTTATGCACTGGTTAACATGCAAGAAAACATTTCATTTACATTTACATTTACTCATTTGGCTTATCCAGAGGGATTTACAAAAAGTGCTTTGAAGTTTTCCTCATTGGATAGATACTTACACTGGGTTACTAACTAAGTACCATCAGTCAAACACAGTTGGGAAGGGGATTTTTATTTTATTAATTTTTTTGTGGGTTTTTTAGTCCAAGTACTGAAGAAACAAATATGTCTTGAGTCGTCGTTTAAAGATAGTCTAAGACTCAGCTGTATCAATATCTAGAGGAAGTTCATTCCACCAGAAAAGAAAAGAGTCTGGATGAATGTCTTCCTTGATCACTGAGAGATGGTGGAAACAGGCGAGCAGTGCTGGAGGATCAGAGGGAATGTAGTGTGGTGCATTGTGTGATTAGAGCTGAGAGATAAGTGGGTGCTTTGCCGTTTTTTAGGTTTGAGTTTGATGCTACAGGAAGCCAGTGCAGGGAGCGGAAAAGTGGGGTGGTGTGGGAGAACTTGGGAAGGTTGCAAACAAGACGTGCAGCTGCATTTTGGAGCATTTGCAGAGGACGAATGGTGGACAGAAGCAGACCTGCCAGGAGTGAGTTGAAGTAGTCCAGTCCTGAAAAAACAAGGGATTGAACAAGCACCTGAGTAGCCTGTGAAGAAAGATGCCAGCAGCATCCATTTTGTTAGCTAATGTTAACTAAAGTGTGAAAGCACCTTAAAACATTCAAAATCATGAACCCACATTGCCCTAATTAGCTGGAACAGTGTTGTGTAGAACAGGCAGTGCCACTTTGTTTGTTTTTGTTTGTTTTACAGAGTCAGGGCTATGAACGAAACACAGGATTTTTAACACTAGGATTTTTTTTTTACGGCCTACACATGGAGCAGACAGCTAGCGGACCGCAAGGAAAATTTCTCGGAAGTATATTGGATTAGAATCGCTTGCTCCTCCTTTAAGCTATACCGAGCTGTCATGTTCTCTGGCCTGTTAAACCAGATCCAGTAGCGTTAGCCCTGTGTTCATTTTGTAAATGTGGCTTTTGTGCTGCATTGGAATGAGTCACTAGATTTCCATATTATAGCTCTAGATAGTCAACTAAGTGCTAGTGGGTTAGGGGATTTAGCCGTGTGCTTTATCTAATATAATTTAATGTCTCTTCATCTGATACTCCCCTCTAGCTTGTAGTTTGCTGTAAAGTCTCTCAGGCTTTGTCTATAACTGAGTTTTCTTACTTGTTTAAAGTGAACAGTCTAATTTATGGTTGCACAGAGAGCGCTTTATTATGTGCACAGCCACGGCACTGTGACCTTGAGACATACAGAAATGTTGTCTGCTGTTTTTATCTGAGTGTTTATTACTCACTGGTGTGTTTGGGTTTTATATTAAAGCATAGACGGATGGATGTACAAATGAACAGAGACTGCTCTGTCTCATACGCCTGTTTGGGAAATTACATTTGGGAGTTGCATGACATTGTGAATGTTGTTTGCTATGAGTCACAGTAATGATTTATGCAGCTAAACACACGGTGTCATACGAGCGACGTGTGGTTGTAGTCCTCCGTCACATTAACCATCTGACTGAAATGCTAACTGGCATATACAGTAAATGTAAATGCAGTAACATATGACACCAAACTTCTGACCACATTCATAAAACAAACACAAGCGATCAGAGTGAAATATATGTGTGCTGCTTCAGTTCGAATCAGGTGTGCTGAACAATTGTTTTATTTCAAGGGCAGAATACTGTAAAGTGTATGTTTTCACCTTTTTGACAGCTACAATATGCAAACCCCCCCTTTGTTAAGGTCAAATGACCATCATGGTAGTGTGCTTTGAAGTAGATATCTCATTCTTTGCCTTCTCTCCCTCTCCCTCTCTTTCAGTGTTCTGAAATGAGTCGAGGTGAAGACATGACATCTGATGAAAGCCTGGCCGAGTCTGTCAGCTCACAGCACTTTAAAGGTGAGAACAAATTTCCAAACATATTATTATTATTATTATTATTATTATTGTTGTTGTTGTTGTTGTTGTTGTTGTTGATATACTGTATATTATCCATAATGCAAACTGCTGAACCCATGCGTACTTATTTAAGTACAGTGCAAACTCAAAACCGTCAAAAACCTGTTATTCTTATATCTCTTATGTATCTGAAGCTCATGTTTTCCTAAGAAAATTAAACCTAATAATAACTGTTATACGAACACCAGCATTTGGGACGCAGCCGAAGCCTGACTGGACACCGGCCGCAGGATGACGGAGCTATAACCTTTACCTCAACATTTGTCTTTAGTTTCTGACACAAATTGTAATTGGCTCTCGGTCTGATGGATCTTTTCCCCTCAGGCTATGAGCGACACTACGCTGGATTTGTCACTTAATTTTGTTTTATGTCACTTAATGCCCACCTCAGGAGGCCAATATGTGCACAAGGCCAATAAGTGTTAGAGCTAAAGTGCAGGTCATTTATTACAGAGCTGCAGTGTGAGAGGAACAGCACTGGTTCCTTCTTCAGACACCACACTAACACTAACATACCACTACGGATCATAGAGAAGCTTCCTGTGTGGGTGTTAAAAACCACCACTTTTAAAAATTGTTCATATTCAGCGCACAAGGTATTGTCATTTTACACCACAGTCAAGAAAATCTTTTCCTTTTTACATTGTTGGGATGTAACCATGACAACAAGCATGACTAACACATCAGGGTAGATTTGTTACATTCAGCATGCTGCTAAGCAACAGCAAAAATATTCACTATTTAATATCATTTAGAATGTGATTATGAAAAATAAAACTGCAAAGATTTAACGTTAATGAACAGAAACAGTTTGAACTGTAATTTTTCATTTTCTTTTTAAACAATATTGTACTAATAATTAAATTGCAGTAAGGTTCGGTGAACCTCAGGTATTAGAAAAGTACTCAAAAAAGTTACACATAATATTTTCCTGGAGCGACTTCAGCACACATTCACCGTGGCATGGTTACAACAACCTAATGCACCATCACAACATTTATTTTCATCCAGCACTACATTAACATTTGTCCAAGATCTTGTATTGATGACAGGAGAGTCAAAACCCTCAGTAAAGTCTTCCCTGACTTTTACTGGGGTTAAGGTCAGGACTCTTTGGTGATTTCACAATGTCATGCTGTGTCATGCAATATGGCTGTGCCATCAGGGAAGAAATTCAAATCATCAGCTGACTTTTTCAGCTTTTTTTTAAACATGTTGAGAGTTGCTGTTTTAAAATAAATGAAATATGAAGGGTATTTCTCTCTCTCTACCTTTCTTTCTCTCCCTCAGGTTCCATGCGCACACTTGACAGTGGGATCGGGACGTTCCCACTTCCTGACTACGCCAACAACGCTGCCGGAAAACTGAACCCTAAACTCCAAAGCTCATCTGTTTCTCACCAAATGGCGATGAAATCTCGAAAAACGCGAACCCTAGAGGGAGGACTAGCGTCTTTAGATGAAGTGAACACTTCTGTACTCTACACTTCATCACTAGAGGCCAAGGGAACAAGTGTGCACTTGTCCAGCACCATCCATGAAGGTGAGTAAGGGTGTTTGTCTTGTTTTTTTAAACAGGAAGCTCATATCAGCTTTACTATAACAGTTCTGGTATCTCCTATAATTTTGAATATTCATGCATATTCATTTGAATATTATCATACCTTGCTTCATTAATAAGAGACAAAAGTGTGCATATATGCAATTATATATACAATTAAAAATGTATATA
>JAQMYK010000016.1:1645441-1660844 GCA_030014345.1 Clarias buthupogon
ATTTGGATTTTTACAACATTATTGTTGAAATACACAGTCCTGAAAAAGGGGCGTTTCTTTTTTTGCTGAGTATATGTCTGTCTGTCTGTCTGTCTGTCTATACTGTATATATATATATCTACCTGTCTGCATGTCGGTCTATCTTCCTGTCTTTCTATATGTCTGTCTGCCTGTCTGTCTGTCTGCCTGTCCATCTGTCTATCCTCCTGTCCATTTGTCTATCTGTCTATTTATGTATCTAATTGTCTGTCTCACCTCTCTGTGGGCCTGGTCGATTCCCTCTGGAAACTCCTCAGATGATTTTTTGATGAGATCCTCAAGAGGAAACAGGTTATACACTTCGGGCTGCATTTGAATTGAGCCAGGTGCAGCGCTGCTGCTCTGATTACTGCTGCTCTGATTACTGCTGCTCTGATTACTGCTCACCACCCCCTGAGCACACACACACACACACACACACACACACTTTACCCCATGCTGCTCTTTCACTGTAATTGTGATGTAATTATTATGAATGTACACAGTAATGCATTGATGAAGGAGTGTAGAGAAGAGAGGATAAAGGATAGAGGTATACATTAGCCACTTGTACTGCTGTGGGGATGGTAACCACATCTGTGACCACGCCTAGTTCCTCCCTCAGCTGCTCATACGTGTTCCCGCCCTGACAGACAACACACATTTACACTTTAACCCACATGATGACATCAAATCAGGTGTTAGATACAACTCTACATGGACTATTTTCTTCAATAAATTAAATGCTTACTAACATTATATTGATTTCCATCTATAAACTGTATTGTAGTATTGTAGTTTAATCTAAGTTACACTGTACAGCTTTAAAGTTTAAGCTTTCTTTCTCTCCCTGTACCTGTATGTCTATTCATCTACTAGTCTCTCTCTCTCTCTCTCTCTCTCTCTCTCTCTCTGTCACTATTTGTCTGTCTGTCTCTGTGTCTCTCAATGTTTTTTATCTCGCAGCCTGTCTCTCTCTGTATATCTCTCTGTCTGTCTACAGGAGATACAGACATGGTTTTTCTGTCATCTCTCTGGTTCTGTGTAGAACTCCACAGCATTGTTTCCCTTCTAAACAGTTCCACGTAGAGTTCCGGTGTGAAAGCTAAGAATCCTTACAGGATAGGTAAAGGGGTAAGTAGATTTCCTACTGTGGATTAACTATATCAACTTCATAACTTCTGTGTAACTTGAATATTAATGATCGAGTAATGAATGTTAATCTCACACTCCACTTGCTTGGGTCCCAGGCCAGGAACCAGCCAGTGAACGTCGGGGGTTCGAAGCCCTGTTTAATGAGAAGTATGGGAGTCTCGGGATCTCGCATGCTGGGATGCGTGCGTAAGTATTCCTGACACGTGGTAATGGATTCCTTCTTCTCCGTCTCATTCGACTGCTGTCCGACCCATAAGAACACCTAACACACATTTATCAGATTTTACTTTCTTTTGTTCTTTATTCACTTTTTTCTTTATCTTATTCTTTCCTAAATATTTTCATAACATTTATAATTATTAAAAATAATAAAGTGATAAAATCATGAGAAACGCCATACCTGATCCCAGGTGTCCAGCAGCATGACGTCAGTCTCGTTCAGGTCGTCTTGATTGAAGTTAGAGATTTCAGTGACAATGAACTTTCCTGTTTTATTCGAGCACTCGAACAGACGCGGCTGATGATCGTTCACAGCCTGCTGCAGCCTGAGGGTGTAAGAACACTTGTTGATTAAATATTAGACACATTACATATACATATAATAAAACTGGAAAGTTGGCGAGTATGTACATTGAAGATTTTTATGAAAAAATTATTTGGGGGGGACGTAAGATGAGTAATAGAACGCATCACGTAAAAACTTCTGAATTAATTTTAATGTGATTTTCACAGGTGAGTTTGGCTGAGATTGAGGTAAATAAGATAAATGTGCAATTGAAATTTACATAATAAATACAATTTCACACCTTTATTCTCTGCACTTCACGGTAACATTCAACAGATGGCGTTGTACATTTTTTTAAATGCACTTATGAGTGTACAATTAAATTCCACTCAAACAAAGTTACGGACACATCTACTATAAAATATTACCTTTCTCTCCTTTGAATTTTTGTGCTTAAATATGCTTGAACATGATGTTCAAGTTTTCTGCCTGATATGATGCCATTTCAGGTACAAAAAAAAAAAAAGGAGGGGGTCACACTTTGTATAGCCCCTCCTCTGGCTCGACTCCTGAACACTGCTTTCAGGGAAATCTCGTTTCCTTACTCTGATTAGATTTTTAAAAAATGCACTTCCACTTAAACGTCATTTAGTTTTTAATTATTATTAATTATTTTACCTTTTGTCGTTTGCATATGGAGTTTTTCCTCCCAAAATCTGCCAGAATTCCATTGGTTCCTGTCCCTCAGCCATGATTTCCTCAGAAAGTCCTTTGCCGAGAAAAGCACTCATCTCTTTAGCCATTGCTCTTTCATCACCACTTGAGCCCTAAAAAGGAAAATAATTGAAATAGTCTAAATAAAAACACAAGAAAGGTAACAGCACACACACACACATATGCACTGAGTGGCTGTGTCCCGAATCCGAGCATTATACAAAAGTGTTCTTATTTACAATTCATGCTAAAAAGCAGCTGGTGAGAATTTTTATGAATAGGTGCATTATGGGTAATACGCATACTCTTTCAACATGAGATCACCAGCACTGAGAAGAGGAGCGCCTCACCTTCCCATACCACAGGTAGACTGTCCTCTGAGTCTTCAGCAGAAACACATCGTTCGTGTTGAGTGATGCTGCTACAGGTGGAACCTCAATGGCTTTAGTGTTAAATGAATCGGTTCCTGAGATCTGGAAGAAGCGCACCGGGGGTTCCTCGACTTCTGCAGACTTCCTGGAAGTCCCTCCCTGAAATCAAAGAGTTTATTAACAACAACAATAATAACTGTGTTGTACACTATGTGGACTGCAGGCTGTGTGTATGAGTAATAAATACCTCAAACACCACCATCTTGCCCTTGAACATGGCCAGGAAGTGTCGCGGCTCTTTCCCCATCGTCACTCGAACCTGAACAGGTTGGTTGTTGTACTTCTGGTCCATCGTCACCATATGGAATGCGCATGCCGTCACCTCATCCTGAGATGCATGACGACCCTGGGAAACAAACATGTAAATGTTCACATTCATATATTTAAGGAAAACAAGAAACACTGACCATATAAGGAGAACACAAAACACTGTCCATATAAAGATATAAAGAGAACAGGACAGACAGTACACAGAGGTCATATGGTCAGTATAGAGATGCTTTCCTTAGGTAATATTTCCTGAGATGAAATCATAAAACCTTGAATTGAAAGTGATATTTTTTATTTCACTTATGATTTTAACTCAGTTTTGAAGCAGCTGTTGCATGTGTTTGCATGGCTTCAGCCTGACTTTCAGCACTTTAATTCAACTCTGATTTGATTTATGCAGCAAATCTGTTCAAACCTCCTAATGAACACACACACACACACACACACACACACACACGTAGATATACTGTTTATATAGATATGAAATTCTATACCAGCCACATGTAGAGGATGTAATTCTTCTTGCTGTTCACTTCGTAGGTGTATAATATGAGGTAACAGTCGCCTCCATAGAAGTACCCATGCAGGTGAGAGTCGACCTCTGCCAGCTCCAGGTTCTCGATCCTCCACATCTGAAGAGACACACTTATCATTAATAACAGCATGTGGAGAAATATACACAAACACACATGCACAAGAACACAGAGAGAACTACACATACTGAAAATACACATGCAAATATTATTAAATAATATAATGTAACTATATTCATAATGAAGAGTATTTAAATCCCCATGAACATGCACACACACACACACACACACACGGGGTCCAAAAACACCAAGGCCGACGCCCTCTCCCGACAACATGAGGAAGACGTCACCCAGGCGGAACCTGCGTCTGTCCTCCCTCCATCAAAAATCATTGCACCTCTCCGTTGGGACTTGGAAACGAGGGTTTGCCAGGAACAGGCTACGGAGAACGAACCGGCAGGTGCGCCGCCTGGACGTCTCTACGTGCCCTCAGCCGTGAGAAGTGAAGTCATGCAGTGTGGCCACACCTCACCTATCGCTGGACATCCAGGAAGCCGACGCACTCTTCAATTCATCCAGCACGCCTTCTGGTGGCTCTCCATGGCCCAGAACATCGATAAGTTCGTCCAGGCGTGCCCAGTGTGCGCCAGGGCAAAGGACACCAACCACTTCCTGTCCCTCATCGGCCCTGGACGCACATTGCCATTGATTTCCTCACGGGCCTGCCGGCCTCGGAAGGAAAAAACACTATAATGATCATCGTAGATCGGTTCTCCAAAGCCGTGCTGACTC
Organism: Clarias buthupogon; assembly: GCA_030014345.1. Lineage (NCBI taxonomy): Eukaryota > Metazoa > Chordata > Actinopteri > Siluriformes > Clariidae > Clarias > Clarias buthupogon. The sequence goes on from JAQMYK010000016.1 coordinate 1,649,860, forward strand.
CCGTCAGCAAAAAACACCACGGAGCTGATATTAGAGCACATAGTCCTCCTGCATGGTTTCCATAAAGACATCGTCTCGGACAGGGGGCCCCAGTTCCACGCCCGGTTCTGGAAGGCCTTCTGCCGTCTAATCAATTCCACCTGCAGACTATCTTCTGGGTACTATCCCCAGACCAACGGTCAGAGGGCCAACCAACAACTGGAGTGCTATCTGAGGTGCTTAGTCGCTGATCGTCAGCGCTCCTGGGCTCGCTACCTTCTATGGGCTGAGCTGTCACACAATCTCCATGTCTCATCTGCCACAAATCTCAGCCCATTTGAGGTATGCCACGGTTTCCAGCCTCCGATGTTCGAACACCAAGAACCAGGGGGTTGACGTACCATCGGCCCAACAGTTGGTCCGCAGGTATCTGCGGCTGTGGACCCAAGCCAACCAAGCCATCCACCAAGCCAACACCCGCTATGTCATTCAACATCGCCGTCGACACCCACCCAGGTTTATTGGTCCATATCGCATCCACCTCCGAATCAACCCTACCGGCTCCATCTGCCAGCGGCGCTCCGAATTCATCCGGTATTTCACACATCACAGCTCAAACCCTTGACTACATCTCCCATGATTCCACCCACCCACCCTGCTCCTCCTCCCTGGATCATCGACGGTGGCCCTGCATACACCGTGCGCCAGATCCTGGATTCGCGCCCTCGGGGCAGAGGCATCCAATACCTAGTCGACTGGGAAGGCTACGGCCGCAAGGAGCCATCCTGGATTCCGGCCCGGTTCATCCTCGACCCCGAGCTCATCAGGGACTACCGTCGTCGGGTATCCTCCACCTCAGGACCGTCAGGAGCCATTCCTGGACAGGGGGGTACTGTCATGCACACTTGCTCCACGACTGGCACTACCACCCGGAAGTAGTACGGTCGCGACACAGGAAGCATAAAAGGAGGCAAAATGGCGCATCACATCGCTCAGTCATTGAGTTGCCCATGCCAGTTCCGACGTTTACCTGCCAAATCGTGAGTACTCACTATTTCTGGGTTTATCTTCCTGACCGAGTGTGTGTTGTAAGAACGCGAGTTTATTTGTGTAGACTCTTGCTCTCATTACGAGAGAGTTCTAAGAATAATTCGCGTGGTTATCCTGCCTCTTCGCGCTACTTCCGCGTTTGGGTTACCATCCACGCTACATGGGCTACACTGCTAAGTCTTATGTTGTTGTCTCCGGTTTGCCCCGTGACAAAGATTAATCACAAGTCCTTAATTACTATCTTAATATAGTTAAGATAGTAACTATACTATCTTGACCACAAGCACTGACCTTGACCCCTAACGTTGAGCCTTGACACTGAGTCTTGACCCTGAGCCATGATCTTGAGCAGTGGCAGTAACACAGGAACAGTGATTCAAGAACCTACTGTCTCCTCCTCACTCTCATTTCCTTTCATCTGCACAGGGTTTTTTTTCTTTACAGTCTCTCAACTCTCAATCTTTCATACCTGCACTTGCCCCCTTCCGTCATCCACCATCCTCTCCTGAGCAGCCACCTCTGGCATCACATGCAACGTTGTGGCATCAAATTTCTCCTGCGTCACTTTGGCTGATTAATAGAAAAAAAAAATGTTTTACAGATGTTTTCATTACTGCTTTTTTGCATTCATTCTTTTCTCATTCTCTCTCTCTCTCTCTCTCTCTCTCACACACACACACACACACAGCATATTCATCTTCAGCAGGTTTGTACATGTTAACATGCTATTTTCCTGTTAATCTTAAGTTTAAAACATTGTAAAAATTATTTCAACAGCAACCAGGAACATTTCCTGCAACACATTTCCACAATAATATTCCACTATAATATCATACTGAAATATAATGCACACCTAAAAATAGGAAGAATATTAAAAAAAAAAAGACCAGCTACATCTGATCCCATTTTAGCTTAGGACCTAGAGTGGCCAGGAGAGAGAGCAAGAGGTTGGGGGTTACAGGGAAATAGAGAAGAAAGCTCAGTCATCTCTGATGAGGTTAGAGCTGTTCCAGCTGATCAGGTGATGAATATTTGTCTCACCACGAGAGATATTGGACTGAGGGTAACAAGAGCAACTAAAGTGTGAGTGAAGCCATTAGTTATGAGTTCTGCTTCTGAAAAGGCAGGTATGCCCTGCATGTTATACACACTGTAAAATGAGCAAAGCCGCCACATACAGGGGATGATTTCAGGTGTCCTTTCACCTCACTTACCGTTCCTCAACCCAACAGAGGAATTCTATTTCTCATGGAGGTCTACAAACACCTTACACATTATTATATGTCTCTCCTTGATGGAACTTCCCATCACTAGATCATGCTGATTAAAAGTGATGTAAATGTTTATCAATGAATTTAACAGCCAGGAATAATCTCATCATTTAAATTTATAGAAGAGTTCCTCACGCAATTTAAACTAATTTTCCTAATTTGTCCCTTTTCTTTTGATTCTTGTAAAGCTGCTTTGTGACAATGACCATTATATAAAGGGCTATACTGTATACTGTAAACAAAATTGAATTGAATTGAACAGTGTACATGTTAAACTGACCATAAAGCCACACACACACACACACACACACACACACAGACAGACATACCGATTCGGCCCACGTTGTTTGTGCGTCCCAGCCCTACAGTCTGTTCTTTAACACTCCACCTCTGGAACAGCTGCTTAAAAAGCGCTGACTCAGCTCCATCATGAACCACCTCCACGCTTGTGCTGTGAGGATAACCTTTCTGCTTAATAAACTCCTACACACAAACACACACACGGACACATAAATAAAAATCATTATTAGCGATATATGTGTGTGCTAACAATAATGGATTCTTTATTTAAATATTCTATATTAGTATAACGGCGGCACGGTGGTGTAGTGGTTAGCACTGTCGCCTTGCACCTCCAGGATGCATGTTCTCCCGTGCTTGGTGGGTTTCCTCCGGGTACTCCGGTTTCCTCCCACAGTCCAAAGATATGTAGGCTAGGCTAATAGGTGTTCCCAAATTGCCCGTAGTGTGCGAATAAGTGTGTGAGTGTGTGTATGTGTGTGTGCCCTGCGATGGATTGGCACCCTGTCCAGGGTGTACCCTGTCTCGTGCCCTAGGCCTCCTGGGATAGGCTCCAGGTCCCCGCGACCCTGAATACAGGATAAAGCGGTATAGAAGATGAGATGAGATGAGATATTTAATAACTTTATTTACAAAATTCCATGTTGGATTTGTAAAGATACTTATACACTGTTATGTCTATACAGTATTTTATGTATATATAGTTTTTTATATTTTCCATTGTACAGTACACCTAATACAGCAGGTTAGGAATGAAAGAACATGAATATATAATATAATATAATATAATATAATATAATATAATATAATATAATATAATATAATATAATATAATATAATATAATAAACTATAATATATGTGTTACTGTGCTTGTTTTAAACACAAGGTCATTAAGCTCTCATCGATATAAATAATATATAAATTATATTATATTATAATTGTATGTTGTACAGTGTCCTGTGACGTTCAATTCAAACTGGGACAAATTGTGTAAAATCTGTTAAAGATAAACATTTTTACAGTAGACTTCAAGCTCAGTATGGTGACGAGACTTAGCTGCAGTAAAAAATTACAACAATGCAAACTTTTTAAAGAAGCCTGTTCAGTCATGAATGATGATCACGGCAGAGGTGGCTCAGAGTCATTCCTGTTAACTTCCAGCAAGTACAACACCTGACTCTTGAAAATCGACGGATAACTTGCGGAAGAGACTCATTTGTCTGTGGCAGTCCAATCATGGCTCCAGCTAACTGGGAAAACTTTCTACCTTGATCGTATCCAAGCACTAGTGAAACGCTGAGATATGCATTAGTGTAGCAGGGGATTATATAGAGAAATATAGGTTGTTTATTAAAAGCCCCGCTTTTACTTGTACAATGATAGTAAAAATAAAGAATAAAATCAGTTAAAAATCTGTAAAATCTCACCACAGCTCGGGACATGGCAGCTTGTTTTTCAGCTTTATTCGCTTTTTTTCCTTTCCAGACAAACAGTCTGACTCCGCCCTGATCCAGGATGTAACAGTCCTAAAAAAACAAATCACATGTTTCTCTTTACATCCACAACCTTACACACTTACACTTTACATTCCAGTTAATTTACAGCTTGGTCACATCTGCTCTACACACACATACATACACACACACACACACATTAGTTAGACAGTCATAATGGAGTAAAGGCTGAGTTCCAGTTAACTCCAGAGTTGACCAGAAGGAGAAGAAACATAATCGGACTAATGCAATTATTTATTTGTTTTGTTTATTAAAATTAATTACATTATTAATGATTAGATTCAGCATGTCAGTGATACTCACGTCGTGACTTAATAATTCCTGCACCAGAGGCCTGCTGGCGATTTCTCTCACCTTCATTTCCCCATCAGCGTCAGACACACTACACACACACACAAATAATTTTTGAAAAAAGGAAGAAGAATGCCAACGTCCTCTAGTTAAATATAATATACATAATTTGTTTTACATTTCTTGCAAAACAGAAAATGATACCCATTTGAAAGTGGCCATCTTAAATTTAATTTCGTGAAGAAAATTATGATTTGGTTTTAATATTTAGTTTTGAAGCATTGTGAACAACAGAAGAACACAGAATGAGAGTAGGTGAGAAAGCAGACTGTCAGGGTCAAAAGGGAACATGGGTGGAGCTAAGCTAAAACGTGATCGCCCGATCAGGTGATTGACTGTGTGACAACCGTACTCAAGTTAAGCCTGATGCAGTACAGAACATTCGCTTACCTATACACACACCTCTTAGCATTGTAATTGGCTAATCGTAAATGCGTACGTAAGCTCCACCCTCACTGTTCAGAAGCAAAGGTACATGTGGTGCAACATGGTGGCATTCTGTCAGTACTCACTCGTACAGCGTGACCTGAGACATTTGTTCCTGATCCGCTTGGTCGTCTGGGGTTCCGTTTGGGAGAGTCGCCGGCCGTTGTCCAATGATGCTACACATAGCCTCCATTAATGCCTGAGAATTGTTCTCTGCATCGCCATCAATCACACCGATTTCAGCACGGCCTCCACGCTCCCGATCACGGATGTCCTTTGCCAGTATCATCGCCTTCACACAAACAAACACCTCAGACTACACATGGAGCTGGGACTACACATTGACTACACATGGAGTCGTACTTTGAGATTAATGCAGGAATATTTAATAAAGCAGAGGGTAACTAATGTTGACTAATGTTTATTGTGTCTAAATAATAAGAAAATTCTACCACAATCCGAAAAGTACTATTTTTCCAACATATATTAAAAATAAACATTTCTGAGATTTAAGGGAATTTATAGTTCCCTTATATTCTTGATTTACCACAAAGGTAAATACCTTTGTGTGCATGAGTGAAGTTTGATTTAAGCCCTATACGGCGCTTCATATGACAAAGTTACCAGAAGAACTCATATTCTTCAGCATGCTCAGTAAAACCTAACAGCTGATTTTAAGCAATGAGCTTTCCCTCCAAATATTGACTGTTTATTTTATTTCTCTTTATTCCTCTTTATAGAAGTTTCTTTTATGCAGAAATGTTTTTAAAAGCATCTTTTACTTATGCCAGACCTTCAGTCGCTCCTGTGTGTTGCTGTTCGGCCCATTCCACAAAATAATAGTTTTTCCGATATCCAGCAGAAACACGTCTCCAAGATTAAAACTGTTCCAGCTCATTTCCACCTAAAACATTAGAATTTATATTATATATAATATATAAATATTTAGTTAGTTATTTTGAAGAATTTAAACAGGCAAAATGTACAGATTTTCAATTAACTAATTCACCTGTTTTACATGGTTACGTCAGGTATGGATCTAAGTTAATAATAATAAAAAAATGATAAAATATGGATAATACGTAATCGGTGTGTTTGTTGGAACACTACCATTAGTGTAACATCGATATGATGTGACCGATTAAAAGTTATTCCATGGGTGCATGGAGTTTCACCTCTTTAGCTGAGACTTTCCTCTGTCCCTTCACCTGCAGCAGTCTCTGAACGTCACTTGAGTTCGTCACCACGTGCTTCATCCCTGTATCCACACCACCTTTTTTATAACTGCAGCAGTAGAACAATGAACAATAAAGACGTATAATTACTCACTGTTACAAATAGAATTAAGAAGAATAAACTTCTCCTCCCTCATTCTCACTCATCTGACATCTAATATCTATTCATATATCTTTTATTATGGATTTATTACCACACACAAAAAACTACATAACTACAATGCAATTTTTAAGTGAAATTCTTCTAAAACAGAACTTTTTTGTCAGCTTTCTGTTTGTGTCAAGAGTCCTGATATGTACACTAACAAGTTTGGGGAGCAATTCTACCTCAAACATCATTCTTAAACATTCAAACATTCAGCGCTATACTATATGCTCAAAAAATTCTAATGGCCTTGTGCATCTTTTACGGCCTGACCTTATGTCTTTGCGTGTAGGTGTTAGTAACTTGATTTTACAAGTTTAACATAAACCTATCATTATTTAACATAATTTTTTTTTATTTAACTTGCATATTTTTCTAACATTGATACATGAATATTTGCAGTGTGTCTATATATAGCCTATATACTGTATATATCTTTATATCATTACACCCTTTAGTGCGGATAGATGCCTGAATCTGATTGGTCACTTCTGTAGAACAGCACGGGTCACTGCAACATGAGCGATTTTAATTAATGCGGTCATTCTAGATTGAACACAACCATAAAAATGTCATGTGTAACAAACAAAAATAAATAATCATTGATGTGTGTTGACTTTTTTGTAATTTTCTTAGAAACTTTATTTGCACAAATTGCACCTTTAAAATGTGGACTTGACTGAGCTGAAAGTTAAACTGATTGTGAAGTCATGCTGTAAATATAATTAATGTTTTAGTGTTTGGTGAGCAGAAGGTTTTGATTTTGAGTCCCATGACAGTTCAGTGCTTGGGCTGTGGCTATGGGAGTTTTGTTTGATTTCCATTATTATTCTGTAAATGGAAGTGTTTTAGCTGGGTGGTTGCTTTAGACGTCACAGAAGAGCGCTCCGGTTCTTACATGATTCCCTGTTTAAAGTATCCAATGAAGGTGCTGGACTCATTGTGTTGGACCTCACGGTACTGGATGGGACTCGAGCCCAGATAGTCGTCGAGCTGAACAGCGTAAACAGCAGAAGCACCCTGTTCATCCTGACTTGACTCCTCTCCGATCCAGTAGTGGATGTTGTACTGCAGCACGCTGCCTGATTTCTTCGTCTGTTCACAGTAACACAGCAGTTGTAAGCACTGCACATTATGTTAAAATCATGCTACAGGTCCTTTGAAACACTTACACTCAACAAAAGGTAACAGTCGCCTTCGAAAAAATTGCCGTGAGTTTTCTCTGGGATGACAACAAGCTCCATTTTCTGTAAAATCAAATATATAGAATTTACAACAAATTGAATGTCACTGTAACTTTACAGTAATTTTACAGAATGTCAGTCATGCACAACTTATTATAATTAATTCAATGTCTATTTAACATAAATGAGAGTGTAAATAAATTCTAATTAAAGTCAACCCCTTGTCTTAACCTCTCACCTTGTAATAAGAGGTGGGGTTTTTGAAATTAGCATATAAGGAAGAGGAAGTGATGAAAGAAAATTAATGTTGAATGTAGTTTCACTGTCAGTTTTTATTGTGTTTACAGTTTGTAGACCTCATGTGTGTGTGTGTGTGTATGCGTTTTGACCTCGATTCTCCAGATGATGATGCCTGGAGTGCGTGTGACAGCTTTAAACGCTTGCTCCATCTCAAACTGAGCACTGAAAGAGAAAAATCAGGGAAATTAGGACACACTTCAGTTTCTCACAGCTCTACACCCTTTATTATCATTTATTTTTTATCATTTATAATGCCTCTTTATCTTCCCCTGAAAGCTCTGAATTTCAAATTATTTTCCTGTCAGAACTTTTAGATTTAAGTAATAGAGACCTGGGACAGAATGACTCTTACTGTATGTTCAACTATTTTCATATTTATTGTTAATTTTTGTGTTTCCGGTTTGTCTTGGTTTCAACTCCGAGCCGTATACAAGCTGAAGGAGTCACATTCCCTGCGCTCACTCTTTAACACACATCACTTACACCAATTCATGCGCCTGTGTTTTTCTATTCTATGCAAATTATGTTGAGTCACCTACAAACGTTTTCAGCGCACAGGAAGGATTGAACAGGAGCCCTAAGAACATTTCGGAGGTTCTGCTACAGCACACACATAGAGCCAGAGCCCTTACCCCTTAAAATTCAAGTGGCACAGATCTGTAACGGCAACACAGCATAGGTCAATGACGATTAAAAAAATATACAGTATGTGCTATCATTACTTTTAGTTTTAGTTTTATCATTAGCTTTACCACTTCCAAAATACGAAAATGACATCAGAAAAATGTAGAACTCTCAAATTGAGAAGCAACTGAAAACAACCAGAAAAACATGTGATCATGTGCATCCGTGCTATTTCTTTGCCTATGTGACCCGGGTAGTTGGTTTAAATAAAAAGAAATGTAGTTTATCATATTGCCTATTTTGTGCTGAAAAAAGATATGTCACTATATACTGCACAATCCTAAGCCCTATATATGTTTACTTTATTAAAAAAAAAAAAACAGCAGAATAAATAATGGATAAAATGCTTTGAGCTTTAATTACAGGACTCGTACCTTTAGATCACCTAACCTACAAACTTATACAAACACACACAGACCTATGATATCTGCTAAAGCACAATTAACAAATAAACACAATTAAATGTTTTTGAAGAAAAAAATGTGAACACTATTATGATGATGATTATATTATTATTATTATTATTATTAGTAGTAGTAGTAGTAGTAGTAGTAATAGTAGTATTTGTTGTTGTTGCAACCTGACTATAATAAAACATTATTCATTATCTCGCTCTTCTCTGTCTCACTGTATTGCCATTATGATTTATTCTCTCTCTTAATGAATGGGTCCTGTGGTTGGAAGAAAAAAAAATACCATAATAATGCACACACATGTGAGTGCACCTTTAAGTCCATATATGGCAATCAGAGTGGGTGTGACTTAAAGGCTGTAGATGAGAATTCACCTTTCAGCCCATATATGGAAATCAGATTGGGTGTCGCTTAAAGGCTGTAGATGAAAATTCACCTTTAAGCCCATATAAGGAAAAGACTGCAACTGCACAGGATGAGGATTCCACAGAAGTTTTGTCAGGTTAGTGTGTACTAGCTAGAGGTCATGGGAAATATACATGTACATATGAACTTCCTATTTAAAGACCATATATGGAATTTAAGATGTGCTTATGTTTACCTCCTATAAGCCACACCCTTTTATTTTACCTTGGGATGGAATCAGATATAGATTATAGAGAGTCGCAAAACTGTCTATACAGAGCAAGAAGGAACACAATTAATGCACAAAAACCAGGTACAAAACCTCCTGCAGATGAATATTGTTTTGTTTGTAAACACACACAGAAACTAGGTACAAAACATCCTGCAGGTGAGTGTTGTTTTGTTTGTAAACACAGAGTCATTTCTCCCACTCATGATGAACATCTGGTGTTATGGACACATCTGGTATACCAGGGCATTAATTGACTCTCACAGGTTACATAATCGTAAAGAAAAAACGAACAATTTCTGTGTGAGGTCTGATCCAAACCACTGCAATAAACTGCTGTGTATCTCATACATAAACCTCACACTCATCATCTCTACCTGGCAAGTCACATGACCACGCACACCTGTCTGTCTCACTGTCGTTTATTTCTAAGAGATTGTGTCTGAAGCCTTACACTCACACACTTGTGTTTATTACTCAGCCATCACACACTAATCACACACTGATCACACGTTGATCATATCCCCTCTATTTCTCCATCACTCCTATCACTCTCCTCTCCTCTTAGTAGCAGAAGTCTGACTTCACAGCAAGCGAGTATTTTAAGACACATTAAAAAGAAAAAGTTAGTGAGTCTTACCTTCAGACCGTGGTTTAAAGTCCTGATGATAGACAGATCTGTAAGGGACGTGTGTTTCAGCTCAGGTACGTGGAGCACACTTCGGAAGTGTGTTGTTCTCCCGACAATGCACTCTTCCTGATCTTCCCCTTCCTCCTAACACCAATGTCACACCTACATCCACACAAACACACAAACACACACACACGCACACGCACACACACACACTGGATTTGGTTAGAATTTGCCTGCCTGGGTCCTCGGCTACCACTCCATCCCATAGATGGCCAGATAGAAGCAGAGATACAAAGTCGAACAAGCAAATGAGTGAGAAATTTATTCAAAACAGGGAGACAGAGAGAGAGAGAGAGAGAGAGAGGGAGAGAGAGAGACAGACAGACAGACAGACAGACAGACAGACAGAAACACAGAGAGAGAGAGAGAGGGAGCTGACAATGGTGCATTATAAAAAATCGATAGACACAAAAAGCACCAGCACAATCACAGGAAATGTAGCATACTAATAAAATATTCAGCACTAATGGACCTCCATTATTAAAGATAAAAAAATGAATAAATAAATAAATGAATAATTAAAATATTATATCTGCTAATGTAGCATTCATAAGACTATATGATGCTGCCGCACTGAACCATTATAACTGTTTGTCTGAAAATGTTAAATATAAAAATGTAGAGGTATAAAACATCTTACAGTCATAAACAAAAAGGATTGAAGGGTTTGAAAATAAAATATTCAACATTTATACTTAAAAAGCAGGAAAAATATTAAAACATATCCATGTATGTATATGCATGTGCTTGTACATGTGTGTGTATATATATGTGCATGCGTGCGTATGTATGTGTATGTATGTA
>JAQMYK010000016.1:1668053-1680490 GCA_030014345.1 Clarias buthupogon
GGTTTGTTTTTGTCTGAACGCTAGTTGGTGCTCCAGTATAATCGGTCCGCCGAAACTCATCCAGTGAGAAACGTTCCACGGTGCAAAAATAAGTCCGATTAAAATGCGTTAAAAAATGTAATGCGTTATTTTTTGTGTAATTAATTAATCTAAATTAACGCGTTAAAGTCCCGGCCCTAATACATATATTAACCCCTACAGAAAATTTGTTTTTCCCCCCCAAATTACTAACTTGCAGCTGTTTGTAATAAATCAGTAAATCAAGAGCAATTTAAATAGCTCAACATAACTAATATAACATGTGGTTTCTACAAAGGCAACACATAATGATTACTGCAGACTCAGAATTATTCAACCCCTTGATGAGAAACACCTTCAGTGGTATCTTCTTAGTAGAGCTCCCTGTACAGTACAGTTTCTGAGGGATCTTAGTCCATTCCTCATGGGCAATGGCCTCTAGTTCACTATGATTCTTGGGGTTGTGCTGCAACTGTTTTGTTTTTTATTTCTCTATTTTTTCATACTGAATTCAAGTCAGACGAGTATGATGGCCACTCTAAACCATCCAGGACTTTATCCCCTCCTGGTGTAAGGTCCAATTTATATCTTTATCCTGTTCGTGCAAGGCAATGATCTCTTCTCTTAACTTTATGGACAATACTCTTGAATTAACAACAAATCCGTAGTAAGTCCAGGTATTTGATGTGTTCTAAATCAAGTACACCTGAGGTATCTAATCTGTGCTTGAGACAACACCTGATTAAAAATTTTTTATTACAAACACGCACACACGCAAACATGCGCACACTCACAGCGTTCTCAGGATGGAAAATGTAGGATGCAGGAGAATTGTCCAGAATGAGGGTTTTGTTGAGCTGCCGGCCGAGTCGACTCAGATCTTTAACGTAGCAGCCATGATGGAAAACACACGACTCACGGAAAAGTCTCGCTCGGAAAACTCCACACTGATCTAGTAAATCTGTAACTGGGTCAGCATACTGACACACACACAAACACACATACAGAAATATAGGATGAGTAATTCAGAGTGTGTTGTTATGCAGCAGTGAACAAAAGTGTGTATTTTAGTGGCATACTTTAGCGAGGCTGGCGGTGAACAGCACACACTCAAACATCTCTCCCATTCGCTGGAGGAACATATCGACATATGGCCGCTTAAGGACATACACCTTCAAATACAACACACACACACAAACATGTTAATGCTGCTCTATGAACCACGCTCCTATTGACTATTCCATGGTGATGTCACGGTTTACACACTGCTGCTGATCAGCCGCCTCCGGAAACAAGTAATCAAACATAGGCAGTGTGTGTGTGACATCCAGCCTATCCTGGATTACTTGAACCCGGCTGAAGCCAAAACACACTTACACATATCCATTTACTCACGGGGTTTTAATCAGAATGTATATTGCATCATCGCTCTCACACATACAAACTCCGCCAGCAAACAGGAGCTACGGGTTTAATAACACAATCAGCTAACACTTAAGATTTAAACATTGAGAAAGAGAAAACGTAAAAGTTGTGTAAAAAAGTTTCATCTGCTTTATTCAAGTTCTTAACTGTTATAAAAACACTGGAAACAAGCAAAAAAATGTAAATAAACTTGAGATACAAATCAGTGAGAACCTGAACAGTGTGTGTGTGTGTGTGTGTGTTTGTTTTTCTGTACCTGGTGTGTGGTTCCCTCAATCTCCACCGGAACGATGAAGTCAGCGTTACTGATCGGCTAAAAGCATCAGATCACATTACACACACACACACACGTACAGAAGCATGAGTGTAACTCATACACACATTATCTTATTGAAGTGTGGAGTGTGAGGAAGCACCTTAAACGAGCTGTGTACCAGAGTCTCATCCAGATCTATAACCACGCAGAGCTTCCCTTCATCCTCAGGAGTTACATCCGGCAGGAGACTAGACTCACACACCTGAACAGAAAAAAATAAGAAAGAAAAACATACACATACACATCATTTTTGTCTAATCTTTTTCAGAACAAAGTCAAGCTCTCAGCCAATCAGAAGTCTCTGTACTACTACTCTACAGTCATCAGAATATGACGTAGAACTGCTCTTGGGGAAAAAGTTAATCAGAACACACCATACTACTGCGCTCAGCCAATCACAATGTACTACTGCTATTGGGCCAATCAGGACCCACTTAATATTACTTCATTAGCATTAGAGCTGTGAAGCTGTAAATAATTAATATCTCTACATTAACTGTATAAAAGCCTGCGTGTTGGTCAGCAGATGATGAGGAGCGAGTAAATGCCTGCAGGATTGATGACATGAGCGTCTTCACCTTGGTGATGGAGCCATTCTCCTCGGTGGGAAGCAAGGCATCATGGGGAGGTGGCAGCGTCTGAGCAGCATCTTGTGCATGCAGGCAGCAGAATAGGGCTTTGAATATGTTCCTGCCACGGGGCTTTTTAGGAGAAGACTTTTTCCCCTGGCCTGAAGAGGGAGACAAAATTACACACAGCGTTGATGACAAGGACAAAGTGAAAGAACAACAAGCTGAAACACAACAGCGAAAATGAGATCACACACACACACACAAACCGCAAGGCAAAACACAATAATAAGGCAATACACAGTGACGAGTCTGTACATTAAGGGCCGATACGATAACCAAGGTGCAACAACTCATTCCAGATGTGCTTTTTTAACTCCTGAACTTTTTACACACGCAGAATGATTCTGTGCACAATGAAGTCTAGCTGTGTTTAACTGCCATTATTTATTTAACAAAAAAGAAGTCAAAAAGAAGAAGAAAAAAAAAAAACATGTGGGCAATACTAAGTACCCCCTAACTGTTTCCACAGGATTTAAGAGGATAAGTTGCTACCAGGTGCAGCTAATCATCAGCCCTTAATCAGCAGGTTTGCAGACCTCTATAAAAGCAGACATTTTGTCAGTTTGTTGGTCTGGAGCATTCGGGTGTGTGTTAACACAATACCAAGAGGGAAAGACAAAAGCAATGGTCCTAGATAAGAAACTGATAATGCACATCAATCTGGAAAGGGTTATAAAACCCTTTCCCAACAATTGTTTGTCTACAGTGAGAAAGATTAAACACAAGTGGAAAGCAATCAAGACAGTTGCCAATCTACCCAGGAGTGTTCGTTCCAAGCACATTACCCCAAGGTCAGAAAGTGCAATGCTCAGAGATAAAAATAAAAATGTTTTTAAAAAGCCCAAGAGCTACATTTCAGTCCCTACAGGACTTACTGAGCATGTTAAATGTTAAAGTCCATGACAGCACAATTAGAGGAAGACTGAGCAAATACAGTTTGAAAGGGTTGCCAGGCTTTGGCAGAGTTTGGGCTTGTTTTTGTAGTCACAGGAGCTGGGTCTCTTGCTGTCATTGAGTCGACCATGAACTCCTCTGTATACCAGAGTATTCTAGAGGTAAATGTGAGGCCATCTGTCCAACAGCTAAAGCTTGGTCGAAATTGAGTCATGCAGCAGGACAATGATCTGAAGCACACCAGTAAATCCACATCAGAATGGCTGAAAAATTGAAGAATTAAGGTTTTGGAATGGTCTAGTCAAAGTCCAGACCTCAACCCAACTGAAATGCTGTGGTGGGACCTTAAATTTGCTGAGCATAAGACAAAGGGGCCAAAGTGATGTGAGGGACTGATAAAGTCATACAGGAAACAACTGCAGCAAGTCCCCTACATACAAACGTTTGAGTTACAAACTTTTGAAGATACGAACATGCGTTTGCGCACGCCCATACTTGCAAGTTAGATCATGTGTCTGCCGTACATTGTCACGTGCGTGCAGCGTAGATCCCAGGATGTCCGGAAGCAAGCGCAAAAGCAGCAGTGATAAAGCTGGTACTGCTAAAAACCGATGACCGAGACAAAAGTGAACATAATTGAGAAAATGGAGTGAGGTGGAAAGATCGAAGACATCGCTCGTTCTGCTAACATGAATCGTGCCACCATCAGCACGATTCTAAAGAACAAGATCATGGGACATGTTAGTTTTATACTGTTGGTAGCCAGTTGTGTTAGTATCCTAGTACGTCTACTGGACTTACTAACGAGCTCGGAAGTTATTGGAAGTTATTATAACCTTCAAGTTATTGCTGCCAAAGGTGGATCTACGTGCTACTGAATCAGGCCGTACTTACATTTACATTTAGGCATTTGGCAGACGCTCTTATCCAGAGCGACTTATTTTTATTTATTTATTTTTTTTAATCTCATTACACATCTGATCAGTTGAGGGTTAAGGGCCTTGCTCAAGGGCCTAACAGTGGCAACTTGGTGGTTGTGGGGTTTGAACCTGGGATCTTCCGAACCGTAGTCCAATGCCTTAACCACTGAGCTACACCTGGCCCATACTTAGTACTTAGTATTGCCCAGATGTTTTTGCTTTTGGCTTCATTTTTGTTAAATAAATAATGTGACAGTAAAAACAGGTATATGTTGTTGTTGGTCCGAGGCTGTCAGTATAGCTGATGTTATGATTGTGTGATTTCATTACACACATTACAATTTAATAGTAGAAACTAACCCCGCCCCCTGGCCTGTTTATCTAGGATAGAGAGGTGTGACTCTCTCTCTCTCTCTCTCTCTCTCTCTCTGAGAAACAAATCAGACAGCAGTAAACAGAGGGGCAGGACTGAGACAATCAGACGCTGAATTATCGCGATAATATCAAATGAGATCAGACATCACATAAACACTGAACATCAGAGCAGAGGAAACACACACACACACACACAGGGTCAGCAACGAGGGTGTGATTTATACTAACACAACTTTCACACACCACTCTGCCCGCGCGCACACACACACAAAGTGATTATTATATTACGATCAGAATATTTACGTTCATCATAGTAAAGAAACACTTATAAAGACTTGCCAGTGTGTGTGTGAGTGTGTGTGTCTTAAATTAATCAGTTAATAACACACAGTTAACACACACGCACGCTCGCTGGTGTTTTCCTGTGTGTGTGTGTGTGTGTGTGTGTCAGGATCTCACCTGATTTGGAAGGCAGTTGAAGATCTTCTCTCTGCACTTGTGTGATGACAGAACTTTCCATCTAATAAAATCCAGTTTCTCAATCTCACTTTCATTAAACATACAGGAATATAAACCATTAAAAACACAGAGACAGACAGCCACACACACGCCTTTTCCCCTGTCGAGATAAACTCCCAGACGGCGCAGATCCTCCGCATCAAACGTGTGAGATCCTCAGCGTCACTTGCAGGAACCTTAAAGATCAAAGAGTGAGAGCAGAATCCGCTCAGTCCGGGTCCAACATGGAGAACCCGCGCGAGGAAAAAAAAAAAACAAAACAAGCCAGAGGAAAGGAAATGGGAGACGGTTTCAAGCCCCCCCGGTCTGTTCTCCCGCGCGCGCGCGCGCGCAAACTCTTGCGCACCGCACACACGGAAATAACACACGGTTACTGCACGGTGTTTAATGTTTAATAACATTTATTATTACACACAGGAGCACGGAGAGGGGTGTTAGGGGCGCCTGACGATTACAAAGGGGCAGTTTGGTATCATCACATGGACGGAATCAACAGAGAATCGAATGCCCTTGCGCGTCTGCTCGCAGTTTTACAGTAAAATCAGTTTTAAATGTTTAATGAATCTTCGTATTCCTAACTAGTATTAATCTTTTATATAATTTTTTTTAAAGGTATTGTCTGTGCATTGGTAAGAGCTTGTTTTTTTAATTATATCTTTAATACATTGAAGGACCAGAAACCAGTCTCAGAGAAAATAGTTTATATGCCTTCTGTCTATCCAACCAGATTACACCACAGCATCTCGCCAAACTTTGTCTGGACAGAATTGAATGAATCTTTGGCAGTACAGTACTTGGATATCTGTCCAAAGTTTAACTTGCAACATAAGTGAAGTTATGAGCAGTTTTCTGCCAAAATACTAAAACCGCAAGTTTTGACAGCATACTGCGCATGCGTCAGACTGTAGGCGCGTCTTAAATCGACCGCTGGACAGAATGTAGACCCCTTAAAACCCAGAGCATTTTAACCAAAATTTGTTTTCCTTTATAAACATATACAGGATTATAGAGTTATCTATGCAGTATAGAGTGACATATCCTTTTTTCCCCCAGCACAAAATAAGCAATATGATGAACTGAATTTTAGTTAATTTTAACCAACTATAAAAACCTGACTGAGCAAAAAATTAGAAAAACGGGTTACATAAGCAAAGAAATAGCACAGATACACACGATAATATGTTTTATTGCTGTTTTCCGTTGTTTCTATAATAAAAAAAATAGTAATATGCTTTTTTGAGAGGTCTACATTTTTGTGATGTCATTCCCATATTCTGGTAGTGGAAAAATTTACATGTAATAAAAGTAATAATAACTTTAGTTCAACCTGCAATATCTGAAAACCCAAATACACATTTTGATGTCTATGTTTTAATGAAACGTAGGCATTAATATTTTAACCGCTGAAATAACTGCTGAAGTGGTAAGTGAATTTTAACGCACTGGAGTCGTTTTTAAGACAAAAGTTAGTCTTTATCCAATCTAATTTTTACATTTCTCATCTTTACCGATTACTGAACAGGGAGTGTATTTGGCTGATGACGAAAGAAGTACAACTTGGCGCAAACAAGGCATAAGAAATAGTGATGGGTCGTTCATGAACGATTTTTTCATTTTTAATGAATCTTAAGTGTGACTCGTGAAGAACGAGTCATCTCGGGGAATGATTCATTCAGTCGCTCATGTGGCATATCACAGGTTCTCTACAGGAATTAGTTCATCTGTTTCGAGTCGTCAGGTTTCCCAAGTCATTCGTTCACATGACAGCCTCATAAGCTTAACTTACGCAGTCTGAGCCGGAAAGAGAATTGATTCGTTCATCTCTTGAGTTTTTTTTTATTTGTCCCTTCACTGTCAAACAAACCACATAATAAAATAATCCAAGCCTACAAAGTACTTATAGTTTGTCAATTTTGAGTTTGCTGGTATAATTGTTTTTCCTTGGCAGAGGTGTGTGCTAATCGTAGAATAAAGACCCAGATATAATGAATTTATCTTTTTTTTTATATATAACATTATATTTTTATCTTGTTTGTTGTATGATCAACGTTTGCATAAGTATAGTTGTTAGGGAAGTAACACGTAACTGTTTACATTTTGCTAAAATTAACGAAATGACTCGAAAAAGATTAATTCATTTTGTTAAACAAGACTCAAAGGTCTGAGTCCAATCACTAGTAAGATACTAAACCTTACAAAATTGTATTTCTTTGTATTAATAAGTTAGGCAGAAAGTTCTGCTGTGCAAAAAGACAGACAGACATGTACTTGGGTGAAATAATAATATCACAGATTACATCAAAGCTGATCAGCTTAATTTTTTGCCTTAACCTTTTAACTGCTTTTACAAACTCTTCTCTTCCACCGTCAAATACGGGTACTTAGGCCAGTTAATACTAATATCAACACAAGAACCCATTCCCAAATATAGAATCAGGACACCAACCCAATCAGCATCAATTCTAGTATCAGAACAGGAGCCCTCATTAAAAAAATTCTGGAATTAAAAAGTAATTTTTGCTGAAATAAATAAACTGATCCACTGTACTCTTAAAAAAAAAAAAAAAAAAAAACCGTAAATCTCATAACATACGCGCGCTCACATTTTGACAGCTGCTAGTTGTTACAGCTAACTGCTAAACTAAACACTACAAGCGGTCTGTCTACAATTAAATAACAGCCACTTGTTTTATTTCACTTTCGTCAACAATTTTTCAGAAATTCGACTGTAATGATAATATTTATCAGTAGAAATTATTATAATCATTAAAACAATAAGCTAGCTCATCCTGCTTAGCTTGTCTAAACTAATAGCAAATTAGGCTAAAAATATAACGGCACATGGGAACAGCAGGACAGATCCTGTACCCTGATCAGAAACACTGCAGCACTAAACACTGTTTAAACTTGATTATGAAGGAGTCTATTTTATTTTATTTTATTTTTTCCGCGGGAGGCTGATGGGCTAACGCAGCGGGCGGCTTGAAACCGCCCTGTGGCGGCGGATTTGGGAGCCGCGCATTCCAGCTGAATTATAACAAAATAAAATCACAAAGAAAATATTTTAAATCATAAAAACATAAAATTACAATCAGAAAGCGGCTTAAAATCTTTTTAATTAATTACACGCGGTTTAGAGGATATTTGCTTTTCTTTCACCAATGCATTATTATTTAATTGTTAATAATACGCTCATTTTTATTCTAGAGATGTTTTATTATAATTTATGACATTTATTTGTTTTTGATTGTGTGCAGATTATAAAAAAAAATGTCTAACAATAAAAATGTAACAAATATAATTTACGACGGGTAATATTCCTCTGAAATATATCAATGTATAATATTGTAAATACATACCAAAGTGTTTATATGAGCTGTTTAGATGGTTTACATTTCTGGATAAATGAGAAAAATCCAGACTGACAGAAACTGTAGGTAATATTTATATCACTATTTAAGTGAATATTAATGTAGAGTAAACGAGAGGCTTCATCTGATGCTTTTCGAATTTATACTTCACTTTAAAAATGTTTGTTTATTATAGCCATTTCGATTTACAGTTTGATTTCCGTTTCAGCTAAAAAATTATATAATTCTCCTTTTCTGTAAAACGTATTACATTTATTTGGGTGAAATTGCTGCTGATTTTTACTCTGCAGCCAGCAGGGGGAGCAAAACACATTTCTTTTTCTTTCTTTTTTCTTTTTTTAGCTGAAGCGCACCTCATTCGATAAAAGTCCCTATTTAAATATTAAACACGAAACAAATCAAAATCCTATCCTTTAAAAATAGCTAATGTTACACACTCACATGTACATGCTTTAAGAGTTCTTCAATTTCTTTTCCTGTAGTGGAAACTGCTAAAGGTTTCACACAGAGCGTTCTCACGCCACTCTCTAGACCTTGTGGGAGGACTGGAGCCTATTCAAGGAGACTGTACAAGGGCACGAGGCGGTGTACACCCTAAACAGGGTGACTATCCATCACAGGGTACACACACACACACACACACACATTCTTTCATATACTATGGACACACCAATTATTTGAGAACACCAATTAGCCTAATTTGCATGTCTTTGGACTGTGGGAGGAAGCCCATCAAGCACGGAGAGAACATGCAAACTCCATTCACACAGACCCCGAGGCAGGAATCGAACACTGGATGTGCAAGGCGACAGTGAGAACCAATAAGCCACCGTGCCGCCCGGCACTGTGGGATTCAAATAGGTTTTTGCTTGGAACAAAAGAACCCTCACCTCCCACACAGAATCTTTCTAGAAGTGCAGGGTTGAGGTTTTTCAGATCCACGTTGAAGGAAACAGCTTGATGTGGTTTGTGTGGTGCTAACTGGTCGTGATAAAACTTCTATTAAACAAGAACATGTACAGTACTAAAGTCAGAAAGTTATATCAGTCTGTTCTCTGACTTAAACATGAGTTTGATCTGTTTAATTAAAAGAGGCTGGGATAAATGAATATGTCTATATTATTATATAATTCCATTATTACACAGGTTTTACTGCCAGATTAATGATTTAGTTTTACCTGTTTTTTTATTTGAACAAATGATTATAATATATGACTATTGAATACATAACTCTGTATTTATTTTAAAAAATATTCTAAAAAAAGATAGAATGACCCCCTGGAATTCAAACACCCTAGGTCTAAGGTGTTTGGTCAGGCTGTCAGACAGAGGATGCAGTGATTGGATTCATAATGTCTGATTAGGTGTCATATGTCTCTCTCTCTCTCTCTCTCTCTCTCTCTCTCTCTCTCTCTCTTTCTCTCTCTTTCTGCACTAAACACTTTGCTGTGGTGATGTGATGAGGTCATTTGGTCCATTCACCCTTTAAAAAATCTTAAACTCTTGGAGTAAACAAGGTTTCTGTTTATTTCTCAGGCTTGTGTCTTACACACTGACACACACACGCACACATACACACACACACACACACACACACACACACACACACACACACACACACACTAAGAGAGATTATAATGATTGTATTCGGAATATTTATAAGAGCATTCTGAGGAACCCAGATCTCAGATTGTCTGCTGATGTTGCTGTGGCAGATCAGACCATCTCCAGAGACGTCTTACGGAGCTGTTGTGATGATGATGATGGAGGTGATGATGGAGGTGGTAGTGCTGATGATTATGATGATGATGGAAGTGAGTATGGTGGTGGTCGTGGTGGTGACGACGACGATGATGATCATGGAGGTGATGATGCTTATGATGATGAGGATGATGGTAATGATGATATTGCTGATGGTGGGTATGGTGATGATGATGATGAGGTTGATGAAAAGACAGCAGAGGGGCGTGTCCTTGCTCCTCACACATGATTGGCGTATGGCTCATTGCTCTGCTCCTTCTTGCTCTTAATACGTTCTGCATCGACCGAGGCATACAGATCCGACAGACCAGAGCAGGAGTCCTTATCCTCTGAGTTCTTCTCCTCTGGTTCCTCACAGATCGTTAGAACATCTGAGTACTGGATCTGACTAAGAGGAGATGCACGGCCAGGTGTTGAAGGCTTAGGAGCTTTCAGGCTCAGGTTAGCATAGCAGTCTCGAGCAGAGAAGTGCTGCTAACAACACACACACACACGCACAAACACCACCATCACTTTAAAACACGTAAACAATCATTACAGGTAAATAACACACTGATGCACACTTACACTACACACTTCCTAATGCATACTACTACACTTAAAGTGTGTCACAGACGCCACACTTTACAAACTCAGGTAGTGCACACTCTGCCTTAAGTATACACTATAACTTGGGTTCTGTTACGCACATAGCTCAGTGTGCAAGTGTTTACTAAACCAGTCTGAGCTGAACACAGGAGGGAGAGCACACTACTGAGGAGGTGAGGAAGTAACAGGGAACATTCTCTGTTATGCATGAGCTGTACTACTAATCACATACAAACCTTCTAGAGTTAGGAATAGTGTTTAGTTTGTTTACTTAGTATTTGCTTTGAGCAAGTAATTATTTAGTATTTAGGTAAGTATTTAATATATCAATGGGTATCTAGCAAGTAATTGAGTACTTACTATGTGAGAAAGTTATTGGTAGTAAGCATCTACTGTACTAGTAGTAGCATCTGAAGGAGCATCTAGTAGGTGAGTGAGTATTATTTTGAAAGTGAGTATTTAGCAGACAAGTGTGTGGTTCATAGCTTTTTAGTATTTAGTAGGTAATTTAGTGTTTGGTAAGTGAGTAAGTATTAGTATGTAATCAAGAATTTGGTATGTGAGTGAGGATGTGCGAAAGTGCTTAGGGGATCGGTGAATATCCAGTATGTAAGTGAGTATTTAGCCTGTAAGCAAGTATTAGGTAGGTGAGTAAGAATTTTGTAACAGAGCAAATATTTAGCTTGTAAGTATTTAACGGATAAGTGAGTTTGTATAAAAATAAAAAAAAGGTAAATAAATGTTTAGCTTGTAAGTAAGTATTAAGTATGTGAGTGAATACTTATTGTGAAAGTGAATATTTTAGTATGTGAGCAAGAACTTAGTCAGTGAGTGAGTATTTAATACAGATAAACATTGGATTCGAGCATAATTCATTCTGGAAGCATGCTTGTATATCCAAATAACCATATATCAAAGCGAATTTCCCCATAAGAAATTATCAAAACTCTGATGATTTGTTCCACAAATATTCATATAATAAAATAATTAAATAATTAATTCAAAATATGAAGTAAAAATAAAACAAATTAACCTGCACTTTACCTTTAAAAAGAATCCCGGCAGAGCAGTGTTTCTGTTAGTGTGTGGGTTTGTGCACGCATGCGTGTGTGTGAAGCTGAAGTAAGACGAGAGGAGGGAGGGGGCTACCGTGTAGAAAGAATCCCTCCCTCCCTCCTCTCGTCCTACACAGTAGACCCCTCCCTTCTCTCGTCTTACATCAGCTTCACACACAGGCAGTAGCCCCCTCCCCACACTCACACACACACACCTCTCTATGTTGACTATATGAGTGACGCACGTGCATTGAGACTAAGCATGGGAGATGATTACCCATAATCCCACAGCCTGAGAGAAAGAAGAACCATTGGCTCAGTTGTGATCACGTAACACTTGGCAGACAAAGCATATGCATACTACTTGTATATCAAGCCTTCACTCGTTAATTTATTTAAAAATTTGATTTGGGTATTTAGCAGAGGTAGAAAGTAATGAATTATATTTACTCGCATTACTGTAATTGAGTAGATTTTTTGTGTACTTCTACTTTTTCAAGTAGTTTTTAAAATCTGTAATTTTACTTTTACTTAAGTATGTTTTGTTTAAAGTATTGTACTTC
>JAQMYK010000016.1:1691860-1699508 GCA_030014345.1 Clarias buthupogon
TGGAGGATCTGAGAAGTACATGGACACTGGGTCTTTTTTTGAGGCAAGCATCAGTATTTTTAATTTGATGCGGGCAGATACAAGAAGCCAATGGAGGGAGCAGAGAAGTAGGGTGGTGTGAGAGAACTTAAGTAAGTTGAAAACAAGTAATGCAGCTGCATTCTGGATCAGCTGCAAAGGACGATTGGTGCACAGAGAGAGAGACCTACCAGGAGTGAGGAGCAGTAGTGTGGAGAGACATGGACATGAGTGTTTGAAAGGAAAATGACAGGTAATTGTCCAGGGTGTGTACAGTGACTGAAGGTAGAATCTGAGATAGTGTCCAGGGAGATTATACAATCCTGATGGATGGTTGGATGAATCAGCAGGGATGAAGTTTGCAGGTTTTGCTGAGAAGTTGCAGTTGATGAGTTTCCATCCAGGATGAGATGTAGAAACATGAGTGAGGGAGGGGAGGAGAGAGTGAGAGGAGTGTCATCCACAAAACATGGCATAAAAAGCTGTGAGGACATGAGACTCATTAGAGACTCATTAGACACACACACTTATACATAAGCGGAAGTGGTGTGGCTCTGCCATGCTAACAGAGCCCGTTAGTTTCAGTGGGCGTTCCTAAACCTAAATCCACGCCCCCCCCCTCCCCTCTCTCTCCCCCTCTCTCTGGTCAGTAGTTACAGTCAGCTCTCTCTTCTTCTCTCTCTACACTTCTTCAGGAAACAATGTTGCTGCTGGGATTAAAGTCGCTGTTTGTGTATCTGCTGCTGTTTCCGGCCGCTTTGCTCTCCGGCGGTGAGTCTCTTTACACTTACTTTACACACACAAACGCTCGGGCGCGCGCACATACTCTCTCTCTCTCTCTCTCTCTCACACACACACACACACAGTGGTGTGACGTGGCACTAAACTCCAGTTCTGCTCCATTCATTTCTCTGTCCATAACACACACACACACACAGATACACACAGGTTTATGTGTATGCTGAATATGTAGCTCGCTCTTCTATTATTATTATTTTTTTAATAGAGTTCGTGCATGCGGTTCTACTCGCCCTGTGACGTCACACCCATGGCAAATGAGAAAGATTAAAATAATAAACTGATGAAGAGAGAAGTGTATTAACTCGTTCCTCCTCATGATACAGTAATAAAAGTATTGACCCTAATGAAGCGCGCGTTCCTGACTCAGTTCGCTGTTAATGAGATGACGTGTCCTAAACACACACACGCGCGCGCGCAAAAGTATGAAAAAAATCTGAGGCATTGTACAATGTGCTCTGGAGGAACCTTTAAAGAACTGTGTTATTGCACAGGGTTTTGAGCAGAACTCTTTGAGGAACCTAAAGTGAAATCCGCAGTGTGTGTTTAACAGTCTGTATCTTCACACACACTGTACAGTGGTCAGACAACACTGGGGAGCTTGCTGTGCACTTTAACCATCTAAAGAACCCAAGGACAACTCACCTCGTGAAGGCTTCTTCATCTTTACTTTCTCAGAGGGAAACATCTGTTTCTAAAGGTTCTGTCTAGAACCCTATAGAAGTCTCTGGAGAAAAAGTTGACCCTTATCAGAAGCTAGACCCGAAGAACCCTTAAGCATTTGAAGAACCCTAGAGCAACTTGTGAGAGTTATGTGTGTCATCATCAAAAACAATCATCATGATTATTCTCAGTGTTAATCTTCTAATTATTATTTATGACAAATATTAATGTGGTCGATGAGGAAATAATGTAATCTTTACTGTCTGAAGTAAAAAAAACAGACTGTAAATAAATTAACCTGTTCACTGTCACATGGATGATCCTAGAATACCATAGCAATTAAATAAATGAATTGATCAATATTTACCACAGCATGAGTTAAATTAGTTAATTAACCAAAGGTTGACTAAATGATGATGAAAATGGCAGAACACACTGCATATTATTGAACACACATTCGTTCTCCTGCAGGCCGAGTGTACGCAGAACCTGAAGCTGAAGTGACAGATGACGTACTAGATGCAGCAGTGGAGGAAGAGGAGGATGATGAAGACGAGGAGGAAGTTTTGGAACCTCAGACAGGAGATGGGGTGAGAGCAACACTAATGATAAATTATTTCATGCATAAATCATATATATATATTTACAATAAATAATTAATATACAGATAAATCTTTTTTTCATTAGATTGAATGTACATTTTGATTCTGTATAAAATAATTTTTTTTTAATGTCCAGGAGTTTAAAAAAATGGCTAAAATACTCTGCATTAAATAATAATAATGTTTTAAAATAATAGTATGCAGAATTGAAAACATTCAGCTCTAAAATTAGATAATGATGAAAATAAAAGTGTTAATGTCCAAGCATGTACACTTTACACAGTTTACGATTGTTGCAAGACACAAAGGAAAATATATACCTGAAAAGTACAATAATTTAATTATTAAAGCTTTAAATAATTTAATTATTCTCTTATTTAATGTATTTTATGTGCATCTTAAATAAAGTTTGAGAAAAACAAATGATCTTCAGAGATACAGGAGTTGAGGTTAATTTACACCAGTGTGATTTGGAGATAATTAACATCTTATATTTTCTGAAAATATTAAATAACCAGAAATGGGGATATTGTGCATGAAAGCGTTAATGGTAAGAAGAAAAAAAAAATTCATGATGTGAATACAAGCAGATGTTAGGCTGGCAGCTCCAGTGCAGCATCTGAACACACCTCTGAGGAAAAGAGACACTGGATCTAATCATCTGATTTAAATTACAAGGATTAGACAGAAACACACACACACAAACACATCTGAGTGTGTTTATGACAGAGTTATCACAAGACTGGTGCTTTCTTTCTGCAGGATGCTGATGATTTAGATGAAGATTCCCAAACTGCAGATGTGACGTCTCACCCCGATGCAGATACCACCATCATCTTCATCACAGGAGAAGGTCAGATAGTGCGTCTCAGTGACCTGACCTGTGTTTAATATCAAACAATCTGAGTGCACCTATTAAAGTGCACATCATGTTCTCTCTTTTATTGTTCCTGGTAAAAAAAAAAATTCTCTCTAATGTTTATTTTGGACATGTATACATTTTATTTTTGTAGAATTTCCAGCCAATGAGATTGTGAAGTTCCTGGTTGGTTTCACTAATAAAGGCAGTCAGGATTTTACAGTTCGCTCTCTTGAGGCGTCGTTCCGTTACCCGCAGGACTACCAGTTCTACATCCAAAATGTGAGCTTGACCTTTTACAAATAATAATAATAATAATAATAAATTTTATTATAATAATAAGTATTTTGTGTTGTGTAGTTCACAGCTCAGCAGCTGGATGCCGTGGTGCAGCCGGAGAAACAGGCATCATTCGAGTACTCTTTTATTCCCGCACAGCCGATGGCCGGTCGTCCGTTTGGCCTCGTCATCCTGCTCAACTACCACGACTCTGAGGTTCACCACCTCATCACTTTACTTCATATAACACCTTTATTTAATTCTATTTTACTGTAAAATAAAGCATTACCTGACAATTGAATATTTATTATACAGGTATTGTTGTAGATTTTTAAAAAGATTTATCATTACAATGTAAAGCAATGTTTGTATGCACACATACGTGTGTGTGTGTGTTTACAGTGTTGTTGTTTTTATGTCATTATAATTATTAATGAGATTTATTAATTGTGATTTATTATTGTCTTTGAGAGTGATTTGACTCTTTGAGTTTTTCTTTTTCTTTGTCTTTTAAAGGGAAATGTTTTCCAGAGTGCTGTTTTTAACCAGACGGTGACCATCACTGAACTGGACGAGGGTCTGGACGGAGAAACGTAAGGACACTTACTTTGTTTGCATGAATATTATTGATTTGCCACAAGCTGAAAGTGATTCAGTGTAAATGATTCAGCTATTTATGTAATGATTCGGCTGCATAATAATGTATTTAATATAAATGATTCTGTGTACATGGTTCATTGTCATTGACTCAGTATAAATGTTTCTGTGTAAAGTGTTTATTGTAAGTGATTCAGTGTAAGTTATTTAGTATAAATGACCCAGTGTGATTGACTCAAGTGATTGACTCTTGAAGTGATGTAAATGATTCAGCATAAATTTAGTGTAAGTGATTCAGCGTAAGTGATTCAGTATAAATGACTCAGTGATTTGGTGTAAATGGTTCTGTCCAGGTATTCATTGCATGTGATTTATTTATGTAGTACAAATTGTTCAGTGTTAAGGTATTTAGTATAAACGATTCTGTATAAGTGATTTGTTGTCAGTGATTCAGTCTAAGTTATTTAGTGTAAATAAGTTTGTATAAATGTCTCAGTGTAAGTGATTGAATGTAAGTGGTTGAGTGTAAATGATTGTAAGTGATTGTAATTTATTACTGACATTGCAGTAAATTAAATGTATGTACCAGAGAAATACACTGTGGATGCAGATGAGTAAAGAGGTTTTAATGAGCATTCTGTGCATTCTCCGGGCTCATAAACACTTTCATCATTTACAGGATGTTTATGTACATCTTCCTTGGCGGTTTGGTCTTCCTGATGCTATTCGCCATGTATCAGATCTTGGAGTCTCGCACAGTGAGTGTATTTTATTTTAATATTCTCACTGAGGAGTCTAACTGTAATCAGCATTGTCTCTAGTCCTAATACATGACTTTTGACCTTTCAGAAGAAGCGAGTCCCGGTGAAGGTTGAAACTGGCACAGGAGGGATGAACAATGTGGACATTAGCTGGATTCCACAGGAAACTCTCAATGTCATGAGTGAGTTTAATAACCTGCTTTTATCAGTTTCTTTAAATAAATGCTCTACTGTGTCCTAGTGTGCCACCTGATTTCATAGCTTAACCCAATGCTTCAGTGATCTGTGTTTTGATTGGCTTAGATGATTAACATAATAGATATGATCGCACTTATCAGGTGTTACATTAAATCTTTTAGGAAAGTCTGGATAAAAAACATGAAGTGTAAATTATATAGGTAGTGGGCATGGCTTGATATTTTAATGAGCATGTTGATTGACAGTGCTGTACATTTACCAGCGGTGTTTTTTTAAATTTTTTAAAATCTTTTTTATTGCAAACAGCACGGCCATTAAGACATCAGTTTTTAATGAACTAGTTAAGTCCCTCATTCTCGTTTTTCAGGCAAAGCATCTCCGAGAGCTTCCCCTAGAAAGCGTGCCAGGAGGACAGCCGGTGCTACAGATCAGTAACAACAACAACTTTTAACACCCAGAGCGTCATCACATCCCAGCAGTTTTACCTTCTACAAGTTCACTGCACTCTCACACTTTTCATCCACGGACTGAGCAATTGTTAAAATGCTTCAACATTTCCAAAATTTCTGAAGAAGCGTTGCAGCAACAATTCCGCTGTTCTGACCAATCTTCTAAATAGGAACAGGAGATGACGTCATGGACTCCCTCTTGAACTGCAGAACATGTAACGGAGTGTGAGGCTCTAAAATATAGTACGTTAGTGTAGAAGTGCTGCATTTGGGAC
The DNA here is from genome assembly GCA_030014345.1 of Clarias buthupogon. Classification (NCBI taxonomy): domain Eukaryota; kingdom Metazoa; phylum Chordata; class Actinopteri; order Siluriformes; family Clariidae; genus Clarias; species Clarias buthupogon. The sequence continues at coordinate 1,697,360 of JAQMYK010000016.1, forward strand.
CCACCCCATGGAGAAGATCAGCAATGGTGTTGCTTTATTCCCACACCACACACATGAGGAGAAACCCTTCCCTGTGATGTTTAACTCTTAAAATGAGAGGGCTCAATATAACAAACACTATTTTTTTTAATAAACACTAAGTTTAAGAATAAACAGAAATGTTCAGAGTGTTAATATGCTTTATTACATCAGTGTTTATGATGAACATGAGCAGGATCACATGTTTACATCTGCTGTCTGTTAGCTTCCAGTGTTTGTTAGCCACATTATGTTTTATTCTAAACCTAGAAGACTAGACTTTTCATTTTGGACAGACCAAAAGATATTGGACCAAATTCATGTTACAGAACCAGGAGACTAAAAAATTTAAAATTTTCTAAATGAACAGTCCTCTCATTATTATTATTATTATTATAATATTAATAATAATAATAATAAAAAACCTGTAACAGTGTGAAATGAAACTAGTACTGAAACTGAGAACTCAGAGCCGTTGGTTTTTGTAAAACTTCTATCTGTAATAAAGTGTGGTAGTGTGGATGTGATGTCTCAGTACACTTAGTTCTCAGGTATAATATTTTATTTCATTTTTGAGTTAATGAAAAAATAAATAATAGCAGTGAGGAAATTGTGGGAACTGAAAAGATGTTGCGCAGCGTGTGCCGTATAATTAGTCTGTGGAATCATTCATTTGGATTTGTTACTTACTTACAATGACATTATAAATGTGCATAGAACTTGCATAGATTTTCTCAGTTCTAATTCATGATTAATTGCAGCCGTTTGTCATACTCAGTGCTGTGTGCTGCTCTCTAGTGACAGTGTAGATACTCAGAATGATTTCCTAGGATCAATCAAAAAAACATTTACAATACAGAAATTCTTAAACATTATGTTTAAGAATAAGAATTTCCTGAGATCAATCAAAAAAGTATTTACAATGCAGAAATTCTAAAACATTATGTTCATTATGCACTCAGTACTTGCTCATGGCTCCTTTCCTGCTAGAAAAGGAAATCAGCATCTCCATAAAGCTTCTCATCAGACAGAAGCATAAAGTGCTCCAAAATCTCCTGGTAAATGTTGTGTCGACTTTGGACTTGATAAGGTGGACCAATAATGACATTCTGTGGCTTTTTCTCCTTGCGGAGGGAGTCGATGACCATCTTCTAGACAACTGTCAAGCAGGCTTTCCTATGCATGTACTGTATTGGATGAAGAGATACACTGTGTTTACATTTACATTTAGGCATTTGGCAGATGCTCTTATACAGAGCGACTTACAAGAGTGCTTTGTAGTTTTCGTCATTGGATCCTTACACTGGGTTACTAGGTTACTAACTAAGTACCATCAGTCAAATACTGTTAGGAAGTTGTTTCGTTTTTTTTTTTTTTTTTGACAACAGTTTAGAGCTTGCCCAAGTTTAGAGGTTTTACAGACATCTAGATAAAGTTCATGCCACCACCTAGGTGCCAGAACAGAAAAGAGTCTAAATGTAAGGGATCTTCCTCAATCACTGAGAGATTGTGGGACCAGCTGAGCAGTGCTGGAGGATCGGAGTGAACGTGGTGCAGTGCAAGGTGTGATTAGAGCTGGGAGGAAAGTGGGTGCTGGGCCGTTTTTAGGTTTGTAGGCATCACCAGGGTTTCGCATTTGATGGAATCAGTTACAGAAAGCCATTGCAGAGAGTGGAGAAGTGGGGTGGTGTGAGAGAAATTGTGGGACGGTTAAAAACTAAATGTGCGGCTGCATTCTGGATCAGCTGCAGAGGACAAATGGTGGACAGAGTCAGACCTGCCATGAGTGAGTTGCAGCCTTGAAATAACAATTAAATTAAATTTTATTTGTATATCACATTTAACAATTGTCATTGTCACAAAGCAGCTTTACACAATCTGAAAAATTCTGGAAATTTGTATGAATTTGTGTGTGTGTGTGTGTGTGCGCGCGCTCATTCACTTACACCGGTGCTTCTCAAATAGTGAGGCGCGCCCCCCAAGGGGGGCGTGAGGCTCCGTCAAGGGGGGCGCGTTTGACCTCGGGGAACATGCTTTTTTTCTATTTTGATTTGTTTACTGTTCTAGAATAAAGTGCAATACCACTCCACTACATTAGGGGGCAGTGGCGCTCTCATTCGCAGAGTGTGCG